>JASANE010025225.1:0-78586 GCA_030248225.1 Trileptium ribeirensis | reverse complement strand
TGTTCTTCGTTCAGTTACGTATTGCTAATGATACTATTTTATGATTTCTTTAAATGAGGGTGAGGTGGAAATATGATTTTATTTTGGCTATCGGTACCTTAAATTGGGGGACGGTATTCATCACCGAAGATTGTATTGTCCGAGGTGTGGCCAGTAGTATGCCAGTGGGACAGTAATTGTGGGTACGCGTTCTTTTTAGCGTAGTTCGTGTCTTGCGCCGGCTGCGTCACTATTGTAGGACGTACCCTAAATTAAGTAGGGGGTTATAGTCCAGAACCGCCCCAATCGATTACTGTTAGCATATTTCGGGTTCCTAAGCCCCCGGGATGCCATAGATAGGTGGTTTTCCCCATTTTTCGTTCTTGGCAAAATTTGGTACCCCATGCCTTCTTTTCATATTTTCTGCAAATTCCTCAAGCATGAATCACGTGTCACGTGTTTAATGCTGTTTTGCATAATTGGTTGGTTTTGTTTAATTTTGTTCAGTCTAGTGTGGGATTCGGTGGAGTTTGATCGTGTGCTGATAGTTTTAAGCTGAACTTGTGCTTTTCTTTTCGGTTTTATATATAGTACATATACACGCAAAGAATTGCGGGCCTAGTCTGAATTCAGGGACAATAGAAAGTCTCGTGCGCTATTCGTTTTTGATTTACTGCTTCCTACTTTAAAGAACTTGCTGCTACCGTAATGTGGAGGAGTGTAGACGCGAAGGGCAATTAAGTTCACATAGGTGGCGTCCATGAGAAACCACAAAAGTACCTACGTGGTACCGAAAATCATAGCCAAATACTGGGCGTTGTGTAAGAGAAATACAGGCATGACAGCGAAAAGATTTAGGTGGTATTGGCTTAAAGAATCAAGCCTATAAAAATATCACTGTCATAGGATAATTATATATACAAATTTCGGCCCGAGTCAGCCCCGTGGAATCAGAATTGAGCGAGATTCATAGAATAAAGGGTAACTTCTTGAGAATCCTGGGTGTCTGAAAAGGGAGTTGCATTAGGGCGACCCGTCTTAAGCTGTTTCAATTATTCCTTAAAGTTACCTGGCAGAATTCCCTTCGAGTGGTGGGGAACGAGGCGAAAAAGTTCCAACGTTTGCGTTCATGACAACCTAGTTATAAAATAACCTCGTGCAGTCCGTTCGGGTGTGTGTTATATAAGCTGGGGGTTACTAAACAGCATAAATCTAAGACCTTAGGCTAAGGTAATTAAATGGAATATATGGAGTATCAGCGTTCACGATACTTTGTATCAATATAACAAGAGAACTAATAAAGTAAAAGATAAGCTAAACCCTAAATTAGTAGAACGGAAGCAAGGAGTAAAAAGGGACACAAGGTCGAACTACAAGTTGGCTGAAATAGAGTGGCCAGAAATAAAACGCAACCCTGTAAAGAATAGCGTATCAATTGAATGTGCCGCGTATTATACTTGTTTCACTAAAATAAAAAGTTTATTTCGTGTCTTTGGTGCCGTGTTTCTTGAAACACTAGTGCTTAGTCGTAGTCACGCAGCCTCGCCGGACACAAGTTGCACAAAAAGAAGTCGTGCAAATACTCACTTTCTCACTTGCATTCTACTGGACACACCTCGAACCACACAATCTTCGGTGACGAATCCCGTCCCCATTTAAATACAGATAGCCGATGTGACGTGGTTTGCCTTACACCATCGGGTGCTGTATAAATGTTTGTTGTTTACTATTTATGCCATGCATTTGTTGTTTATGCATTATAGTTGTTGATTGTAAATATGTTGCAAGCAAAGGTATGTGTATTGTACGCGTATCTATATATACGACGTGCGTGATTATGTATAAATATATTTATGAATTTATTATGTATTGGAACTTAGTATATGTTGGCAGAAACTTGTGTACATGTGTTTGTATCTGTATGTGTATTTTATGTATTTAGCCTGTGGTGGAATTTTTGTACAGGGTGCAAGAGAATTTTAGAGTTTAGCTAATTTCGAGAGCGTTTTCAAGGGAGTAACCAAATTGAGTTTTATGTGAGCCTAAGCCACAGAATTTAAATATATCGAATTTGAGTGTAAGGGTTGGGTGCCCTAAGCATTAGGCGTACATTAGCGGATATGTGTATGTGCATCTGCTGGATTTTCGAATAAAATCTTAAATTTTGTTTATACTTAGGAATTCGGGGAAAATCATAAAAACTCATTCTCTAACGACTAAAGTTCACTTAGGTTTAAGAGGGAATTTTAGGGGAGTGGAACCAGAGTAAAACTTGGAAAAGTTATTATGTAATTTCGATCGCTTAGAGAAATCAACTAGGAGAAAATTGGGAGTAGACTTATAGCTCGAGTATTTAAGCGGTTGCGCAGTTAGATCAGGGCCTCAGTCGGCCTCAGAAGCTGCGCAATCAGGGTGAGTCGGTTCAGCCGTTTATGTGTTTATTGTGTGTAAAGTTTTTAATTTGTTGTAGTGTGGAAATAAACTGTCTTCATTATAAGTGCTACACATTAAGGCCTTAGGATTAAGCTCATAAAATAGAATATCTATTGGTGCTCGCATTAGTGTCCCTGCTGTTAGTTCGTGTGTAATCTACGGTGGTTCTAAACACCCCTAGGACCACGTAGGTTACACCGACGTATAAATCATACCTGCAACCCACGCCAAACAAAATAACATACAAATAACAACTATGGCTATGCACTCGCGTTTCACAATAGTCGGAACCAAAATGGCGAGGTAAAAAACATTTCTGCCTCTTTCTCTCCCAGTCTAGTACTATAGGGTTTAAGTTATTTACTACTTTAGTTTCCTGTGAGCTTTACACGAAGCATCGCGACCGCAGATACGCCATTGTATTTAATTAGCTCAACTTAGGCCTTAGATTTTATATTGTTAATACGCCTTATATTATTACCCGAACAACCGAGCTGAATGCACGGTGGTTATATTGCCACAAACGTTGCGGACGCAGACGATAGGTGGAAGACTAGGTTGTCTCGGACGCAGGCACCCTGAACTTCGTTTCCTCGTCCTTCAACACCCGACCGGAATGCTGACAGGTAACTGAGGAATTACTGAAAGAAAATATCTTAAGATGGGGTCGTCCTAGTGCCACACCCTTCTCACTCGCCCAGTATTCTCAAAACGTTTCCCATTATTCTACTAATCTCGCTCAATTTCTAACTCCACAGGGCCAAAATTCTTGTATCTGTCTTCCAATATATTATGCCACTCAGGTTTAATATTGTTGTAGGCTTAATTCTTTAAGCCAACACCGCCTGTGCTCTTGTCTTGCAATATCAGCGCTTTTCTTATATATACAACGCGCCGGTATTTGGATATAACTGTCGAACACCAGGTAATTGTGAGTTCTTTTTTAATTGCTATGTGATCCTAGTTCAGCAGCATCCGCTTTTCATTCCAACTTACGATGGGCATAGGATCTTTAAATCAGGAAACTATAAGCCAAAGCAGAAAATGTGGGATTTCTCTTTGAGACCGTTCCTAACCCGAAGAATAATTTGCATTCAACACGCAATCTTTACGTGTGTCGTGTATAACAGAAAGAAAACTCAAAACTTATACAAATTCGGCAACAACTATCGAACCGCTAACTCCAGACTATACTAAAAACTAAATTAAACGAAATTAAATTGTAACACACTTATGCAAATCAGCACTAATCACGTGATGTCGTGATTAGTGCTTGGAAAATCTAAAAAAACTAAACAAGGGGATGGGGTACTGATTTTTTTACCAATGACGTAGAACGGAGGAGACCCGACTGGCTGGGGCTTCCTGGCGGTGGGGGCTTAGGGACCCGAAGTAGCTTAAAACTAAGATGTGGGGTGGCTTTGGGCTTATAACCCCCTACTTAGTTTAGGGGACCCCCTACATGTAGTTTTTAGAATATATTATCATTATTATTGTTATAATAATGCGGAAAATATATTTGTAAATTTTCTTTAAAAGTTGTAGCTTCTAACTTGCTTATTAGCTCTGATCTATACTTTGGAATTATATTTTTAGTCAAGTTCTGTGACACTGTAATACGACCATTCGGGCGGACCTGTTTT
Source organism: Trileptium ribeirensis (assembly GCA_030248225.1). NCBI lineage: Eukaryota > Metazoa > Nematoda > Enoplea > Enoplida > Thoracostomopsidae > Trileptium > Trileptium ribeirensis. The sequence goes on along the minus strand of JASANE010025225.1, from coordinate 74,531 downwards.
ATTTGCACGACAATTCGAATTATTTTATTATTAAAGAGATAGGTGCAATCGTACCTGAACCGCCAATGGTTCAGCGTATTGTTGATTTGGATTTTGTTTTGGGAAATAGATCACCATTGGCAAGCCGAAGTGAATCGGCAATTTGCATCGTTGTACAAATAGTGAATCTGAAAAAAAAGCGGGCGGCAGACACGGATTCATGGATGTAATGCTGTCGAGCTGTAGAGGCGTTGCTTGAAAGTGTTTATGGATGGTGCCCCAACTATATATATACCGAGGAATCTAGTTTATTCCATAGTTGCACTGCTCGGTATCCAAAACAATGTAAGGCACAGTTTCACTTAGGTCGCAGAAGAAACTTAAGATGGACGTAATTTCGTCTTCTGCGCTGTTCGGAATGATCAATTATAAAGTAACGGAGAGGGATATCAACGGTTTGATTTAACATACGGTATATCATTAACATGTCGTTGCGCTGCCGTCTAGTTTGCAATATATTCAATGATAGGGCGCTCAGTCTGTCGTCGTAAGGCAAATTAGCTATAGGATGGAGCAATTTGGTGGCTTTTCTTTGAACCGATTCGATGATAGCAATGTCTCTAACTGTGCTTGGTTACCACGCGCACATGGAGTACTCCAAAATTGGCCTAATAAGAGTTTTGTGAAGCATTAGAAAGGAATGATTGTTGAGATGTTAAAAGATCTACGAATGATATTCACCATCTGATGACCTCGTTTTGCGACCAGAGCGCAATGGAGCGACGGCTTGAGGTCATTTGAGATAGTTACCCCTAGGTCCCGTTGAGTCGGAACGTTTGGTATTTGGTGGGCCGTTTATTATATACGTGTGTTGTGGATTTTTAACTCCGAAGTGAAGACAGGCGAACTTTCCGGCATTAAACTCCATATTATTGATGCGGCACCAGTTAAATATGTTATCTATATTTTGCATGTCGAAGATGTCAAACGATTAAAGTGAATGTGATGAATGAAGACGGAGACACAGTTTAGTGTCATCAGCAAAAGAGTATAGCTTTGAGGTCACCACTAAGTCGATATCATTAATGTAATAGAGAAATAACGTTGGCCCTAGAACTGTACCTTGCGGTACACAGCTTGTTACAGGAAGATAACAATTTGAGAACAATTGGCTATTACACATTGCTTGCGATTTTGAAGAAAAGATTTTATCCAAGACAGCAAAGGATTTGAAATACCATAATGTTGTAATTTAGACAATAAAGCTTGATGGCCTACTAGATCAAAAGCTTTACGGAAGTCTAGGTAAACTATATCTGCACTGTCACCGTCGTTTATCACATGTGTCAGCCAATCAATATAGTCAGTTAACTGCAATTCACAAGACCTGCCTTTTCGGAAGCCAAACTGTGTTGCGGATAATATATGGTTTGATTTGGCAAACTCGAGAAGTTTCGTTGAAATTATTTTTCAAGAACCTTACAAGTCGCTGAGGTGAGACTGATTGGTCGATAATTTGATGAGTTTATTTTGCTGCCGGCTTTGTGTATTGGCGTGACGTTTGCTATGAGCCAGTCCGTAGGTGTAAAACTGGAACGAATACATTGGTTGAATAAATTAGATAAATGATCCGAAGGTGTCTCGGCACATTCGCACAATACGAAATGGCGATCTTGTCAGGCCCAGGACTTGATGATCTATTTAGGCTTTTAAGGACAGACTTGACAACTGTCGGTGTGATTTTTACTTTCGCTAGCAACGGTGATGCACATGTGGTTGTGGTGTGTGGACTGTTTATGATTTCAGGTCGGAAAACTGAATAAAAGTGACGATTGAAAATTTCGGCAACTTCGTACGGCTCGGTTGCTAATGACCCATCTAAATTGCAGCGACTGCGATTTACATAGTTCCAAAAAGATTTTTTGTCAGATTTAATGTTGAGTGTCAGTTTGCGTTCGTATGAGTATTTGGGTTTTTTGTAGCTATCATAACCAACTCTCGTGTAGCTGTGTACTGAGCTTCATTTGCAGGTGTTCTCTTTGCAGGCGGCGCAAGGCGGCGCGTTGAGCTGCCAGTGCACGTAGAGAAGCACGATCTGCCCAAACTGGTTTCTGTCGTTTAGATGTGCTTACTAAAGGTACATAGCGTCAAATACATTCATGCAGGCAACACTTAATGCTTTCTCAAGTGTTGGTTGGGTTGTCGAAATCAGTCGTCTGTAGGTTGTTGCGAATGTAAGTGTTAAATCTTGACCAGTCTGTGCGTTCGTAACGGGGTCGCGGTGGAGGAATATATTCGTGCGCATACGGTTCACAATTAATGGTAAAGGTAAGTGATAAATGATCACTAATACCAATACCTGGTGATATATTAATGCCATCAATTAAGTTAGGGTCGTTGCTGAAAACCAAATCAAGAACATTGGCCACTGGTTAGTAAGCCAATTTATTTCGGGTTGATTAAAGTCGCCAACTATTACGAGGTATTTATAACTCAATCCGGCGAAGTGTCGTATAGTGCTTTATAAGTCGATATTGCTTTGGTCAGTATTCGAATGGTCACGATAGGCACAAGCTAATAGTAGCGTGTTGCTTGTCCGCATTTTTATGCAGCAAAAAATAATATCTTCGTATACAACAGTTTGGTTAGTGCTAGGCTGGAAAGGGTGATATTTATCTAAGACTAGGACTGCAACGCCTCCACCGCGTTTAGAGGCACGGTATGATTGGAAAATAGTGTAACCACGGACTGAAAGGACTTGGGCAATATCTTCCCACACCCAGGTTTCCGAGAGCATTACCACATCCGGCATATCAAAGTTATGTAGCATAACTTGTAAGACATCTAACTTATTCATTATACTTCGGCAATTGAAATACAAACACCTGATATATACTGTATAATGAACTGTTCTTTTTACGATATGAAACATTGTAATTTGATGAAACATTTGATATTTGAAGAACGAAAGAACTAGACGAGCTAACATAACAAGAAGTAATAGGTTTTAGAGAATCATTACAAATGTTAGGTAAAACATTAGCATTAGTGGTTGATAAAACAGTTAAATCACAACGTAAATCCGGATCAGTAATACAATTTGAAGTGGCACTTGTGATTACGGTAACTGTATCAGTTACTGAAGATTGCCGTCCCCCGAAACAGGGACGTGTTGTATAGTTGCTGTTGTGTTTACACGGTGATTTGAAGTTTCAGACACTCGATTTTCACCCAAGGATACAGTCCGGCGATTATCTGGAACAATTTTGTTGTTCTTGATTCTAACTCTCTTCCCTTCGTTTAGTTGATGTTTAAATTCCGCTACTAAAGAGCTGTGTTGTTTCTGCTGGATGTACGTCATATGTGGTTTCATGTAGGAATGAACGAACTCAAGAATATTGTCTATCTTCCTACTGAGCGAAAGTAACGTATTTCGAGCTTGAATGGTGGCTAGTTCGATTTTTAAAGGTCGTATTTTATCGGCGACCGTTTTCCCAAAACGAAACGTTGTAACGGGTTTTATATTACTAGCCCCCATTTTAGCAAAAAGTCTTGTTACCATTTGTTCGTCATCGTTTTTAGTACCTGCTTCCTTCAATGCAAATAATATCAGACAATTTTCACGGCGTTGCCATTCAGTTATTTCATCAATGGTTGCCTGAATAGCATTTTCATTTGATCGTGGTGTTTTTTCGATGATACTGACGCGATTTTCAATCTGAAAAAGACTACAAACATAAGACGAATAATTTCTACCTATGACGTAGAATGATTAGGACCAACAATTTGGAATTCGCTGCCAACATGAGCATGCTGCTTTTCCCTGTAGAGGCTGCGATAATTGCATTTCCTCAGATGTCACGCAGTTACAGTGCGGAAAATGCTAACTTTTGTTAAAAATAATAAATTGTAATATCTGACAGGCTGAAACGGAGCGAGCACTGCTTCATCTATTGTTGTCAGTTATGAGTCGCAGAAAACATTTTCACGATATTTATTGAGATGATGTGAAACACACATTCTAGAATAAAATTTATGAAGTTTTAAAACAATATATTTTATTCAGGTTTTAGCGGCATGCTTAATTTTCAAAAATTTTCACTACGTTTCGGTGATAGATGGTATTTCTATGTCATTTGAACAATTCTGAGTTTTTCAGGACCGCAGTAACGTTGTGTAAAAATTTAATCCGCTCAATGTGTTTAATAGAATCTCAAATGCAACAATTGACCACAATATTCCATATAGTATTGCTCTAATACTAGCGTACCCTACCGGGATGTTAGCACCCTATTCAATACTAAAAGGTGTTTCAGCCAGCCGGACTAGTATATACTTCAGATACATTGCCTACATTGTGCTAATCCATCAGCTAGCGACAACAGTCTGTATCGCAGACTATGCACAGCAAATCTGTGCCACATTTGTTTAACAACAACTTTGAATACCAAGCGAAAAAGCTGGTTAGTCGTTGTTAAATTCACAATAAATTCTTATAATGCGACCGACAAACAAAAATTTTCGTAAAATAGTAGACATTTTTAAGCTTATATTATTAAATATACGTTCAAGTGGAGGTGCGCACGAAAACTTTTTTGAGTGCTAAGTAATAATGCATAAATAAATGGCTTTTTATCTGGTTACATTATTGCCCTATCAGTAGCCATTTATCGTATGTTAATATTGCCATAACCATGGTATTTCAACTAATGTGAGTGACAAAATATCAGTTAGGTGTCGGTTAGTCTAATAGAACAGCCATACCTGCTAGTTTGGTGTTTTCATTTTTAGATAAAAACAATAGTGCAATTTGGATCGAGGGGGTACCCTGAGTATATACTGCTATAAAATGGATTGAGTGTTGACATATTCAGTAATTGAAATGTATACAAAATGTTTGTCATATTTTTTGAGCATATCTCATCTACTTGGGTTGATCTCAGTCCTGGTTACTGTCCCGATTTCGTGGATAAATGTTTAGAAATGCTTGACGAAGAACCGGGTTCGCCGTCAAACATTTTTATCGCCAAACGTATGAGGAGTAGAAATTTTTTGCCAACTCTGATGCAGATTGTCTGCTCCTGGAAAATTGGAGCTTTTCCACTTCCTGGAAATTGCGGGTAATTTTAAGTCCCTTATAGAACAAGAAACATTAATTCTTGGGAATAGCGTATGGCCGATGGAAATTTTATTTACTCAGTTCTTTCATTTTGTTTTATGTTTAGTATATACTAAACATTAAATTTGGAAGCTTATTTCAGATGACGATCTCGTACATACTAGAACACATAATGGTAGAGATGACTTCATTTTTATCTGCTTCTTTGAAATATTGTGAAACTAAATGTGTCAATAGATCGTTTTCTTATGTTTTTCAACTTTAGAAAACTTGAAGTTTTCAAATTGATAATAAGTTTTTCACTATTATACAGAAACCATGCCAAAACAATGTTAAAAAACTTTTGAAAAAAATGCCACTGGATTTTCCTGCAAAAATTATTAGATTTTGTGACTAACCGTGCTCAAACTAATTGAACCTCTGGACTTCTGGTCTAAACTGTACATATTGATATGAAGTGGGCTATAAAGTGCTAAACATTCATTTAGAATTATCTTTGACGCGTGATAAACAATGATATTAGCCGTTGGTTCTGTAATATCTTTCTACTGTGGCAATTGGAACTAGAATAAATTAAATATGGGTCAGCTGGTATCATCACGTGGAAATAGAAACGTACAGCCAGATTCTTCGGACAGTGGATTACGTTATAAATATCCGGCTAAAATTGGTAAGTCTAATATATGTGCTCATCTACCCAAGTACTATTGTGGTCGAAGAACTAATCTACATTCGTTTACAAAGTGCTTGAGTCTTAAATATTGAATTCTGAGTGTAGTGAGTGAAACGAACGAAGCGAATGATTCTTGCTAGCCGTCACTGGTGAAATTTGACAGTGTCAGTTCTTGGGTTTTCAGGATGTATATATGTCAACTTTAGGTGGGCGGATTGCTTGTGGTGATAGCTCATTTGAAGGCCGTTTCCAACATCTCTCTTAAAAAGCGGGCTAAATGGGCTCGCATCGGTTCCCGAAGGGTCTAGAAAATCATGTTACCTATTTTAACTCGACAACCTAACATATTTTTCTTGAGTAAAATTGGGCTCAAATCGTAAAGCAAATATGTCACTATAAGACTGTATATACATGTTTGCTACGTGGTTCTGTTAGGTTGTAGGATTTGGTCAAAAATGTTATTGGAATGGACCCATGAACCCCAAAATACACATACCGGTAATATCTTCACATCCACTCAAGGTATATAGGTGTTTTGGTTTCATTTGTTGAACAATTAATCCTCTATGTAGCTACAAATAGTATTATGCTATTGTATTATTTATGCTGCAGGTTGGGTCACAAGGTTTTTCCAATGGGTCCCCTAGACCCAAAATACACGAACATGGTAACATTTCCGTAAACACTCGATGTAAGAATAAGAGTGATTTGGTATCATTTTGTAGAGAAATTTTGGCTTCTCTATTTTGCAAAGACGTATTTGCCCCCCTTCCGGAACGGGGAGCGCCGGATTCTGCTAAGCGGTGTAAAATGGGGACGCCGAATTTTCCCAGGTGGCGTGAATTGGGTGCCTTCCTCGAGCTTGGGGTCGAAATCTCAAAATTAATTTATTTAGAGAGAAAATCAAAATTGCTGATGGCACCATAAAGAGAGCAAAACCCTCTTTATTGAGGTTACAGCCATCTATTCAATTAATTTTAGCTGAAATTAATTAAATTTTAACTTGAAAATGTAAAAGGATTACGTATTATAAAAAAATTTGTCAAGTTTTTATGTCAATTGGAGTCTTTTACCTCGGGGAATTTTTGAATACAGAGCCCAATTTTGCCACAGTGCCTTAAAAGGGGTATATATACTCGTTTTTGCCAGGGACATAGAAAAATATAAATCCCCACTTTGAAGAAGCGAGCTAGTCATCCTCTATGTAGCCGCAAATGGTGTGCTGTTGTATTATTAACGCAACAGGGTAGTGCAAAAAAGTTCTTCCAATGGGCCTGTGAGACCCCAAAATACGCGAAAATAGTAATATCTTTGGGACAGCTTCAGCTGTATGAGTGTATTTTTTCCATTTTGTTGAGCATTTTATTCTCTATCTCTAGTCATGTGGGGTAAAAACCATCGTGATTTATATTGTAAAAAAACCCGTATCATTAAATCGCAAGTGTTATTGGAGCCTAGAGTTTTTAACGTTGTAGCACTGTTACAGAGGTTCCGTAAACTGCTCGAGCTATATTGGTGTTTTGAGAGTAATTTATCTTCTGCGTTCTGTCACATTGCGACATTAATAATCGCGTATATCTTCTCAGCTGTTCAAGCAACATGGCGATATTTGGTGTCTTATTTTCTAATTTAATGCCAATAAAACTATACGTTTAATGCCAATATACGTATATAAACAACGTATTCAACTTTCAGAATTCACCACCTTTGTGATAAGATAAACTAGTAGTCCTATTATTTTTGAGCAGTGTTATGTTACATTTGCACATTGCACAGATTGTACCGAATGAGTGTACTAAATACAGGTTACCAAATTTTGTTGCCCATTACTGTCAACCCCAGCAGTATTCGTGGTAAAGATTTGGGCTTATACAATTCGTGTCATATTTATCTGCTTATATTATACAATATCTAGTTTTGTGACGATAATAACTTCGAACGATATTGAAATATATTACGAATTATCTATGACATGAGAATCAGGAACTAGGTTCTGTATTCATGTTTACATGAGATTATATTTTCGGATTGTAGAAAAAGTTTACTTCTTTCACAATCCAGAAGCCTGTTCACATCACGTAGAAGTATTTTATAGTATTCAGACTAGGTTGTATAAAAAGCCGAAAAGAAATCAGCATTGCTTAAACGAAAGTTGTCAGTATAGCAAGTGCTTTCACTTTATAGCAAATTTTCCCAAATCTATCCAAAACCACAGGATTAGTTTGGTTTGACAGGTGAAACTCAAAGCCAGCTGGATTTGACTCGCCAAATTGGAACGACTTAAAAACAGTCTTATTCGTGTGCATTTCTTTCAGTAGCCATTTCGTGACGTTGACGGAATCGTGTGAAGTATACTAATATCTATATTATTCAGGTGATTTCTTCGGACCAACCTTTATGATGGGCGGCGAACGATTCGAAGCGCCACAGCCAGAAGCCTTTCTGTTTGGAGAAAATTCCGATTTGAATTTTCTGGAACTCACTGCAATTGATGTATGTATATTAGCGACTTCTACGGTAACAGATTATCCTGGTTTCTCGTATTGGAGCCACAAACCCTTGACAATTGAGTTTGTGAGTGGATCGAAGAGAAACCACAATTTACCGTCACATTTCTACATTAAATTAAGGGGATAGCGTTTTGTATATTTTTTCTATTCTAGTGGCCTAGTGATACGTGTAGGATGGGCGTAGTTGGTGTTTATAGGTGTTTTGGTCCCCTTCGGACGTTTTATTTTTTTCGTATCTTTACATCTGCGCATGTAGACATCATTTGAAGTTTTTGCGATTTTGGTTACTGAATTTTCCTGGTGTTAACAGTACCTTATTAAAAGGATGATTCTTTAGATGGTTAATACATCATAAAACATATACGCATATCTGGATATGATAAACCATGCCTTTATCTATTACGCTCAATACGTGGCGAGTACAATGAATTATAATGTAGTTTACGTAGCAATTTACGAACGAAGACATTTTTCTCATACTGGCGTAGTCCGAGATACGTCGGTCGATGAAACATACGCAGTACTGTCCTTAATGTATTTCAAGTGAACTATATATTGTCTTTAGGGGCCTTTGACATGGGCTTATGAATCTCAGTTTTGACCTTCGAAATGCCCATCGACTAGCCACACTAGCTCTGTTTTCCTACGATGTACGACCGGCTATGCTATGACGGCGACTATTTGAAGAATTATACAAGTACAAAGTAGTTATATGAGGATGTCATGTTCAGTGTAGTAGACATTTTTCATGATAAATTGCTTCCTTTTTTCTATGAAAACGGTAAATTTGATCTCTGAGAAAACGGAGAAAGCTGATTTTTTATGTATCAAAATAAATTTCTGTTACTAATTCCGATAAACCCTTGTAGTTAGTGGGGTACATAGCATTGTCTAAGCATTCCATAATAATAAATTGTGCATAATCAGTGTTTAATGGATTGGAACATAGTTTTACATCATAGTTGTCCATCGGGGGCTACGCGATTAAAGGGACGATTCCTAAGCCACCTCCGTGCCCGAAGTAGCGCTTAGCGTTTTGCTAAAATTGAGCAAAAATTCTGTACCGTTTGAGTAAATTTTGAACATCTAGGAATTACGACATTCAAAACCACTCCTTCGCCGCGGATCCCCATACCCGCCCCCCCCCCCCGCCGAAATGACAATCTCCCTCCCTGAAATCACGGACGCTTAATGTTTATGTAATGATAATACAGCAGTCTGTCATGATGGATATCAGTAAATGTATTGCTGCAAGTTACTGTAGCTTACTTCTGTTTTTTTAGTTTCCATATCCGGGACAGTGTGCGACAGAATTGACAAGAACATTGCAAAGTTACGTTAACGTTCGTCGAGATTCCGTCAAATTCGTTCCGGTCAACAATATATGTCGTAATTCGACACGTAGTGCTCTATCAAAATGCGAACTGTCGGTTGCTAGTTCTTCGAAAGAAATGTCAACGGAATGTTACATGGGTTGCTCAAACGATGTAAGTGTGCCTGGATGTAGTCTCGACAATAGCGAGGATGCCGCGGCTATAGTTGCGACAAATTTGAACGACGTGGTATCAACGGATTCATTGGCACTTTCAGAAGTACCATCTGATATAGATGATGCTCATTCAGTAGGCGCAACAGCATTTGGTGACGATGAATGCACGGAGAGTGAATCTAGAAATTTATACTTTCCTAAAGATGCAACCAGCAACAACGTTGAGCTAACGGAACAGAAAGTGTTTGATAGTTATTCGTACAAATATACTGCTGAGTCTGAAGATTCTAGAAGCAAATCTTTGGATGAAAGTGCTAGTTCTGCAGAATGTTGTGCTGGTGATTCAGTAAAAACTGTGGATTGCAATATCAGTAAAGACAACCAGCATAATATAAGCTGTAACAGTGGAAATAGGCCATCATCAGCAGGCGATAATTCTGCAGCCGGGACTATATCCAAACGTGTCTTGAAGCATGTTTGTACGTCGAAGCTTAGGTTTTTGCAGAAAAACGATAATAGCAGAGATAACGGGACGTCGTCGAATGCCTCTGGTATAGTTTGTATCAACAACGAAAACAGTGCAAACATAGAGTTGGACGACCACGGTGCTGCTGATCATTCAAGTAGCGGGCGTTTTGAACCATACACACAGTGCAATGCTGACGAACCTTCGCCGTCACTGCCAACCGACTTGGAACTGAGTATCGAGTTTACATTCGACTGCGATCGTCCGTGCTATATTACTGTATATTTATTCGCGACGGAAGTAAACGATCACAAGACAGGAACCAGGTACGTGGCAATTCTTGTGCTTCCTGGTCAGTAGGAAACAATTTTGTAAGAAGTGAAAGGCAATTGTTATATATATTTCGTAAATACACCGTGGCTCTGGCGTGGTGGTATTATACTGTACAATACGTTGCTTCTCACCTTATAGCTGGCTTATCCAAAGTGGGGGAGGGGGCTCGCAAATAGTCGTCTCGTTGTCTGACACAGCGCAAGACTTTTGACAGTATTTCCCCATATCGTATAAATTAGCGGTCACAATTCCTATTTTTAGGAAATTGCTTTCATACACAGGGAATGTGAGGGGGCCGCCCACGTTCGTCCGCGTGGATCACATTACATGATGAAGTTGGTTGTTCATGACCTTACAAAAGGATGCGATAAAAACTAAAATGGGAAACGCGTTTCCAAATGTACGCAGAACACGTTGTTATGCGTGAATCGTGAAAGCGTACGTAACGGGGAATTACGATTTGTGATTTTGATTGGTTTTAAGATTGGGATCCAACTTTGCAAAATCGAGGAACAGCACAAATCGTGTTGATTTCCTATTACGCACGCGTTGACGATTTGAGCGTAGCCGTGAAGGCGCCGACCATTCTAGTACAATAGTTCCTAGCCGCCAGGAAGCTGGGAAATAAATAGGATAATCGTTCATAAACACGATCCTCTTAAATTTTTGCTAACATAATTTCAACGTTCATAAACACGATCCTCTTAAATGTTTGTTCATATAATGACGCTAAATTATTCAGCGCTGAAAAGTTCAGGCTCATGGATTTTTCCGGATCACTGATACTTATCATTTCAAATTGGAAAATGTATGCATTAAACAGCGGCGCAAAAGTATGATAACATGTAATTTCGATAAGGAATATTGTTCTTCGCGTATTTCTGCACGATGTCTTGCTGCCCTGAGCGCATGAGATATGACAAATACTGAGGTTATTGAGAGACCAGTTGTACCTTTTAATTATTTATTACCGCAAGCATATGCAGGATAAGAGCACACGTAAATTGTGAATCCCAACCTTAGAATAGTTGCGTAGACGTACCAAGAAGCGATGTCGCGTGGTTCATAACTTGCTACCGACTAGGCGCTTACTGGACACACGCGAATATTTGGACTTATCCAACAATTCTTTGAAGATAGCAAAAACAGAAAGCTGGAGGAACATATGCAAAAAAAAAATAAAAGCAGAAATGAGACCATCAGGTTACTACTACCACTGTTCATGATAAAATCTTAAATAAAATAAGCAGCGCCGCGCAGATATACGTATTTTCAGTTCGTAAATAATAAATATTTAACAAAAACAACGATGTACATTTGAGTAAAAGCTGACTGATGAGCATGGTAAAGCTCAATTAAAGGTAACGTGCGGAAACTCCGCAGGATTTCTGGGTTGGAGTTGGGGGACCGATCACGATGGCCCCAAGTATTATTTGAGTGCTGTGGAGAATGGTTTTAATCTTAAATATATCGAGCGGAAGTGAATCGAATCCCACGTTGACCGATTTGGCGAATTGGTGTTCATAATTTGATTCTGTTATGCAGGTTTCTCTCTTCGAAAACGATTGATTGCACAAATCTAGGTCTAAAATCGATAAATCGCGCCTTTCATTTTATTTTCTCAGTGGATACAGCGGTTAGTTAATATGCCACAAACAGATGGAAACTGAGAAGAATAATTACAGTGATTCGCACAAATAAAAAATGGTTCAAAAAATCACAAAAAAAAAAAGAAATGGATATTTTATTTTCCGTAACGACCAAAACGCTTTTCGCCGCTTTAGCGTTGGACACATGAAGAAATATGTTTTTAGACACCAATATGCCAAAACTGCGTATGTCGCATTCATACGTGATTCTTAAAATTGATTTTGGCGAAGTGACCCAAGAACGCCCAAAAAATTTCAGAACGTCCCTCGGGAAATTTGCCGCAGTTCATCCAAAAATTGATATTTCGAGACGAAACATGAACGTAACACCTTTTAATTGATGCTGACATAAGTTTTTGATGCCTTTAGCTTCATATCCTTTATTACTTTTCGACATGGGCGAATTTGTTTTTTGTGAGTGGTCGCCTAACTAATGTCACAAAAAATAAATATTTTTTCTTGAGTGGTGGGCAAATAACGGTCACGGAAAAATGAATAACCAAATTTGATTTTTGTTGCACTTTAGCTAATTAATTATATATTAGCTAGCTAACCCTGTTTGTAGCTACTGGTCCTGCAAATAGCTAAATATAATAACTATTACCAAAAAAGAGCCGTCTCAAATTGCGTCCGATGCTATGTCAGCTACAGCTGTCAAAGGTTTTTGGCGGCAATTTCAGAGAGTAGCGCTCGGTATTATCAGTCTGTGGCGCACGAGTACAGAATATCCTTGAACAATCTTTTACAGACAGTCAGATATAGTAACTTGGGTCATCAGCGGGGTACCCAGGGGTCAAAGATGACCCTAAACTAGGAACAAGAACTCTACCTCAGCAACGTCATCGGAATCTTCACTCGGCATGGGTTCGGATATAATAGGTTCCAAATTCGCCAACTGACCGCCCACTATTGCCGGACATTGGACCCCATTCCAGACCAATCCGGGGACTTGTTCCCTACGGATATGGTGGGCTTCCTACCGAAAACTGGGTCACCGGGTTCTGTCAACGACACGGACTTAAGCTGCTGTCTGCATTCCATGGTCATGCAAGCTAGCGTTCTGTGCAAGATTGGTTGACTTAGGACAGAGAAACATACTGTAAGAATATAAACTGTAAGAATATAATTATTTAAGTCTGAACGGCATTTTTTGTTTTGTGAAAAACTCACAAAAAAGAAATGAAGGGTTTTGATTTTTGCGCAGACAAGGGATGAGAGCATCACCAAATTACACGACCTGATACTTGTATATATAAAAACCGGCCACTCTATATAGAAACTAAAATTTTAAATTCGCGCTTTCCCGTCTTTAAAAAATAAAATTTCATTTTTTATTTATGAGCGTCACCATACACAGGCATAATAGCTATATTTCAGCGCTGTTGTAACTAAACTGAAATAATACCTTTTAGCTTCGTCCTTCTTTTACGCTAAATATTTGTTGGAAGTCGTTTCAGCTATATTTCGCAAGCTCCTCATCTTTGCTCAAAGACCTATTACTACGGAGTTGGTGCTGAGCAAGTATTTTCTCATCCGGAGCTTATATTTCGGCCGTCAGATTTTAAACTGGAGCAGGTTGGTGATGAGCATAGTATTTTTTCGTATTTATTTCGTCAGGGGAATTTATAATTAGAATAGCTTATTTACGTTCGACTTACGTTATTTATCGATCGACATATGTGTCTGGTTATTGCTGTCTGCTAGCGCGACCAAAATGCCTTACATTGCATATCCCTACGTAAACCATGGAACACTGAAGGCAACGTTATTTAGGTTTCCTAGTGATATTGGATATAGTACAGTTGTGCTGGAAAATGAACGCAAATTTTTCGTCAATCGTTCGCGAATAACAATTAAATAGCTGTTAATTTTCTTGCGAACGATTCGCAAAAAATCTGCCATTATTTCTCAGCGCGACTGTGGTATGTTATAGCTGGGTGGGTTATTAACTCTGTGGCACAATACCTAAAGAAAATTTGGTAAATTTTGGCTCTACATATAGACAATTTTCAATGTAGATGTATGTAGGTCATTAGAATATATCTATACCTAGGTCTTCGTAATTGCTGGATACGATAAAAGCAATTGTATTCGTATGGTATCTATCAAATAAAGCAGGGGTTGGGATGCTTCTTCAAATTATATTTTTTCTTAAAATTTGCGATTTATAAACTTCAAATGTTTTTATCTTTTTGATCATCACAACAAGATAAAGAGTTCTTCGGGTTTTATATAAATGACTAAAATAATCGTAGTGTTGACACTGAACTATTGCTGGCGTATGCTTGCTATCGTGGAACTTTACATGGCTCAGGGATCTGAATTAACGACGAAATGGTCACTAAGCGCAGAGTAGCCATACTTGCTTCGTTTCCCCACGCTTAGCGAGTTAGTTTATTTTTTTATATTAGTATGTTGTGACTTTTCGGAGAGATGCAAGAACCCTTTGTCTAGGTTGCCGCAAAGCATTATAGACATTATAGCGATGGTTTCAGTGATCTTTTAGGAAGATGAGTATGGTATATAACTGTCACACAGGATATGGCTTTAGATGGTTGATTTTACTTTATTGAGTTGCAGAACTTTAACTCGTGTTGTCGGCTCCGGTTAAGGGTTTGTATGAACTTACCTCTATTTTTGAAACTGTTCATTAGATGATATTCGTGCTTACTGCAAACTATTTATAATTCTTTATTGCTTTTGTAGAAGTCTAAATCTTCACATATGGTACGTATCTTCACATATCTAGACGCACTACTTTCAGCTTTTGTAATTTTTGAAATTTTTTCATTCTGAGCCAAGTCACTCTACAAATACTGTCGAATATTGGCATTTTGCTTAAAATGTATTGCGGCAGATTTTTTTGGAGATTAATAATTTTTCGTTAATTTCAGCTGAATTTTTAATATCTACCCAACTCAAAAGATTACTTATTGATTTTGCATTCGTTTAAGTCTTGACACCAAATCTTTGATCAAACTTGCAATAAAATGTTATACAGTTGCCCTCACTGTAGTTGAGAGTATATAATAGTAATGGCGTTTTTAAATTCCCACCTTTTAAGCTTGACTGTCCTAACAATGTTTGGTTTCAGCTTGTGCATAATGTGGTATGTGACGTCATTCCAGTGGTCATACATTGCGTAGTTGACGAACCGGATGGGAAAGGTATGGAAGACACGATAAGTAGCTTTTAAACAACTAACTCTTAGTAATTGCGTCGGCAAATCAAGACCCGTGACTGGCAATATTAAAATTATTTCGTTAAAAATTTCGAGCATTCGTGCATGATTCGCCAATAAAATTAAATTCCATTTTGTGTTTCATATGTATGTGTAATTCTAGGACTTATTAATGCACTATTTGGCATTCTGTGGGGGGGCGTCCACTTTGCAAATCCCCCATGTTCATGAGATTTTCACACATGTCCGTCCATGTCACATTTTGACACATGTCCATGCACTTGGCCCAAAGCTCCCATTTTCAAATAAATACAAATTTTTTGTGTCCGAACTTATCTTGTCTGTATTCAAAATGTTTCTAAACATTAATTACAACTATTTCTAATGCTAACGTCGCTTTATAGCCCGAAAATATTTGTAAGACAGTAAATCATATGAGAATATTTAGCATTTTTAAGCAAAGTTTATTCCCCAAACTTTAAAATTTCCTCCGGGAATGAACATGCGTTCCCTCCCACTTTTCGGGAGGTTATGGCCAGGATATCATAAGCGTCTTTGATGTTACTCTCTATTTCATTGTTGATCAAAACATGTATTTTGATGCGAACCTCCAAATTTGTAGTTGGAATAGTTTGCTTTCCTGTTTTGAGGTGGTCTGTTGAAGGAGTTTTATATGTTTGATTTAATAAAAATAAATAAATCAAAGTTGTTACGTGTACGTTTTTATTGCTCCGTTTACAACCAAATGAAGAAAATTGAAGTATTGTGTTTATTGTGGATGCAGTGTTTTGGCGTGGTCGCAAATTTAAGGTCTTTTGCTGCCTCGAAGAAGGGGAGATGACAAAAACTGGGGTCTTAGGCAACCTAATTTTTGATTTGAGTTCTACAATGTCTTCCATTTCGGGAAAAGTAGGTTATCCTAAAATTGTAAGCAGGTGCTACGCCAATTGTTTTATTGCGTTTTTACGCCCGTCAGAATTGTTTTATTGAATTTCCACTCTCAGCAACCAAAAATCTCGGTGTCATCTAATGGTCGCGTTTTTCTTTTGTTGGAGTCACCAATAGCAATTGGAGTCGGCCAAATACTGGTTATCCCAATCCACTATTTAAGAAAGCAAGGTTCGCAATATTTATATTGTAATTTGAAGTCGGAAACAACAAATGCAAGAAATGTGCTGATTAGAAATAAGATTTTTTTCGCATAAATTTAAGAGGTCTGCAATACATACGGATAAGAATTTTTTGCTCACAACTCTGACATTTCTCTATTGGTGGTGACGTGTCGCTATTGTCAACCTCCTACTTTATTTCTGCCTCCCCCCCAAATGTGTCATTTTTTTGATGCGAGCAGTGTTCGTCTCGAGGTATAATAGTAGCGTTTTGCATTTGTTGGCCACTTAAAGCGTAGAATATAGTTATAATGACCAGTGTCGGCATATTCAGTGTTAACACATGTATGAGCATAACAGTATATACCCTACGTAGAATTCTGCGTGTGCATCGGTCGCTGACACGGTCTGCCTTCTCACTGGAACCGATATTGGGGTGTTTCCACTAAATCCTAATAAGAGAATGAACATAGTTACGGATAGAAATAAACGCAAAACTTAACGATCTTTGCGGACAGTCGCGAAGCATTAGCTGTTCAATTATTGTTGCGAAAGATTCGCTATTTTTGGTTATTATTTGTACCTGTCCGTAACAACCGCACGTAACAATTATTTTCTGAACCACACTTCATTTTTTTTTGTTTATTATTGCATGGAACACATAATTTAGCTTAATTTTAAGTCGGTATAACATGATATTTAAGCTTATCGGTATCTCAAATTAATGAATTGAATAATGGAATTTGTATATGACTGACAAATGTAACCTGATGAATGAAGTAGCTGACTAATAATAGTGCATTTAGTACGAGTCGGTACCGATCAGAGTTTATTTCCGCGTTAACCAGAAGCTTTTGCTGTATTTTTGCTAACGCGAACGAGCTTCGATGCGATGTGTTGATAAGTATAGAATAAGCTGATGAAATTTTTGGTGCATCTTGTCGTCAAGACAGTTTAGTGTTGGCCATATTTTAATGTATGGTGTTGCTACTACAACATAAATATATTCCTATACGTAATCAGTTATGTTTTGCCTTCAGGCGATGTGCAATCGCATTCCGCTCTTACCAGCGTCGAACCATCATCGGACACATAAATCAGTTCAGATAATCAATCATGTTTTGTCTTAAAGTTATGTGTAATCGCATTCCACTCTGTACAACGTCGAACCATCATCCGACACAAATCTGTTGAGATAATCAATTATGTTTTGTCTTCAGGCTATGTGCAATCGCATTCCACTCTTGCCAGCGTCTAGCCGTCATTCGACACATAAACCTGTTCAAATGATAAATTATGTTTTGTCTTCAGGTTATGTGTAATCGCATTCCACTCTGACCAGCGTCAAGCCATCATTCGACACATAAATCTGTTCAAATAATAAATTGTTTTGTCTTCAATTTATGTGTAATCGCATTCCACTCTGACCAGCGTCAAGCCATCATTTGACACATAAATCTGTTCAAATAATAAATTATGTTTTGTCTTCAGGTTATGTGCAATCGCATTCCACTCTTGCCAGCGTCAATCCATCATCTGACACATAAATCAGTTCAGATAATCAATCATGTTTTGTCTTAAAGTTATGTGTAATCGCATTCCACTCTGACCAGCGTCAAGCCATCATTCGACACATAAATCTGTTCAAATAATTAACTATGTTTTGTCTTCAGATTATGTGTAATCGCATTCCACTCTGACCAGCGGATTCCGACACAAATCAGTTCATATAATCAATTATGTTTTGTCTTCAGGCTATGTCCAGTCGCATTCCACTCTTGCCAGCGTCGAACCATCATCCGACACAATTGGATATGCAATAAAACCGTTGAAGCAAAAGTTATTCACCGACGGCGTGTGCTATTTATTGCAAGAGATATACGGAATTGAAAATAAGCATTCGCCTCAAAAGGTCAGGACAAAGCCTGTGTATTTTTTGGATTTCGTGAAATGAAACCAAATGTTTCGATGCGAACCATTACATCCTCATCCGAAATAGAGTTACTAGTTATTCGCAATAGATGTTCTTTTGTTTTCCTTAGCTGAAATCTACACGGTAAAGGCCTCAAAACCGAGCTTATTCGATATATGCTCAGCGTTGCCTATTCCTTCAAACGCATTACTTTAGTAATCACACAGGAACATGTAGTCGAGGTATATTGAACTTACAATTTTTAATCCTGAAACACCTCTTTATAACCTGAAAATATTTATACGGCAATTAAAATTTTCTGAAAGTGTGGAAAAATGTTTTTGGATGAAATGGTTGAAATTATTGTCATGAATGCGGCCGAAAAGTTTCAAATAGAGGACAAAGCCAAATTTAGACGTAATGTGTGAAAATTTTTGCTTCAGAGTGGAATTTTAGTAAAATTTTTGGTGAATACTTTTTTGTCAACTGGGAGCGTTTTTTATGGGAGAAGTAAAATTGCCAGCAGAGGCCAAATATTTGCCAGGGGGCATACGGTTTGAACTAAAGGTATCGAACAATGCTAGTGGGCGGGGTTCGCCGCCAATTTGGAGAGCCTAGTATATATTATTTTATTAACAGCAAAAATATTTGTGGGAAGTTTGTCACAAGACTAAAATCATCGCCGGTTTGCTTTCTTGTGTTGGGAAGTGTTCAAGTACATATTTTCATATTTTAGTGTTCCGATTCGCAGACATCACCAGACGACTTCGATGAAGGAAATGCGGAATGTGTTGTATGCATGTCCGAACTTCGCGATACTCTTATTCTTCCGTGTCGACACTTGTGCCTTTGCTATGCACCGTGCGCCGAAACTCTGCGTTATAAGGTTAGTTTTTGTCTTTAGTCATGGCTAATTCTCTTAGTTATACCTTTCTGTAGAGGATACATCATTTTAACTGTATATAATTGCTGTCTCGCGCCGAATAGTTGGTTATTTACTAAGACAGCCCACAAACCACTGTTGCCGACAACAGAGTTGGTGAGTTCTGTGAGAACAAAACCCACCGTACGGGTTTATAAGATTTTTGTCCCCGTGACCAGGGTTGACGTATTTATTTAGGTTCAAAATTGAAATTATGTCATTGCCCGGTGATGACTGGGTAGGAGGCATTCTCAGGCGCCATGAAAAACATAATTAGAACCAGGTTAGCCAACAACAATGGTGAGAATCTGTGGAAATATATTCTCGCCATAGAGAAAACATTAGAAAGTGTCCCGCCCACGAACATAATAAACTACGATGAAACTGGGTTGGTGGACGATCTTGACGCAAAAAATGTTTTTACGATAAGCGTTAGTTATCCAGATTGTGTTCAATACGCAACAAAGGCGAGTTTCAGCTGTATGCGGAGCGGATCGGCGGGTGGAGTGGTCCTGCTACCGTTTATAGTTTATCGCGCCAATGGTTTGGACTGCAGATGGGCCGAAAATGGCGCAAAAAGGATCTTCTTTGTGTATTAATCGGTGCTGTAACCGTGGCGCACGGTTTGGCATTCAACGCATGGGTGGTTTAATACAGCGCAATTCCAACAGTTCAATACGCAGTAAAGGCGAGTTTCAGCTGTATGTGGAGCGGATCGGCGGGTGGAGTGGTCTTGCTACCGTTTATACTTTATCGCGCCAATGGTTTGGACTGCAGATGGGTCGAAAATGGCGCAAAAAGGAACTTCATTGTGTAGTAATCGGTGCTGTAACCGTGGCGCACGGTTTGGCATTCAACGCATGGGTGGTTTAATACAGCGCAATTCCAACAGTTCAATACGCAATAAAGGCACGTTTCAACTGTATGTGGAGCGGTTATCGCGCCAATGGTTTGGACTGCAGATGGGTCGAAAATAGCGCAAAAAGGAACTTCATTGTGTAGTAATCGGTGCTGTAACCGTGGCGCACGATTTGGCATTCAACGCATGGGTGGTTTAATACAGCGCAATTCCAACAATGGTATTTCATCATTTTGTTGCCTCATGCCAAAAGGCTCTAAGGCCAGCTAGTTTTAATAGGTGACAATTCTCCATTGTCGTCATTTTAAGTTGTTTAGAAAATAATACACGGTTTACCACGCTGCCGCCATACATACTCAACGCATCTTTTACAACCGTGTGATGTATCGTTTTTCAAGCCTATGAAATAAGCGTGGCATACAATTTTGAACGACTGGAAGTTAACTAGTAAACGAGCTGTTACTAAAATTATGGTACCCAACCCAGATTACTTAGTCAATTGTTACAGAAAATCTGTGCGAACATGGCCAAAAATTTAAGAAATGTAGTCGCTGCCACTGGAATATATGAGTTTAATCCCGAACGACCCATTCAACATATTCCTTCGCAAGGTATGGAGCGGTTTAAAAAATCCTGGATCGCTTGTCAGCGATTCCGCTTTATTGAAAGAAATACGTTTTGGTCCCGATAAATAAGGTCGGACAACATCCTTTAACCGTCGCCGTATTACGGTCGAACCTGGTCGCAACGTAGCAGTAGGAGATATTGGAGAATTGGTACAGGTTTCAGTACAGCTTGGACTTTCGAGAATGCAGCTGAAACACATCCAAAATGCGCCACTTAACGATTCATTTGATATCGTTTTGACGGAAAACACCAACACAACGTCATTATACAGATAGACGAAAAATGGTCTTATCGGAAAGTTTCAAGTTGAGCAAATGTGAGGGCAAATTAGTTGTATCTCATATCATGTAAAAGTGTCAGTTTAAGTCATTTTGGTGTTTTAAGTTCAATTTTAAGTATCCCAAGTCATATAAACTGGCACAGATAGGTGATCAATGGTTATACCCGGTGGGAACAGTTAGTTTGGCTGCTGATATACCATGTATAGGCCGTCAAATTTGGGATTTTAGGCCCCAAAACTGCCGGTTCGGACAATTTACTTCTGTGTAGTGGGAGCGAAGTTATGTATGGTATGTCACATAGTCATATTGGGTGAAAAAATTGTTGTTGAACGTGGGCGCAGTGACTTTGGCTGACAATGCCATAGGAGATCATCAAAATTATAATTTTAGGAATTAAAGTGTCATTTTCAACACATTTCGGGGTTTGAGATCAATTTAATGTATTCTGAGTTATATAAGGTGTTACTAAGGGGTGAGATGTGATTGTTTCGGTGGGAACAGTGAATTTGGCTAACGATATTATTAATCATTATTGTCAAAATTTATTGCTGAATTCTGGCCCTGGAAGTTTTAAAGTCTGGGTTTTTTGGGGAGTAAATTTGTGTATCCTATAATAACAGTCTATATCTTTTAATTTGTGTATCCCACAATGTCATATGTTATACGAATAGGTGATAATGGTTATTTTCAGTGGAAACAGTCCTTTGGCTGACGATATAGCACAATTATAAATCCACATAATTGTGATTATCGGGTCTATTGTTCAGCACCTAATCCATGTTTTTTCATCTTATAGGAGAGAAGTAAACACTGCTAGTAGTTCCACAATACAGTTCCTTTGTTAAGTGCATACTCAAAACAAAAACTGCTTTAAAGGAGTTTTATCTATAATCTTGCCCTGGGTCATTTTAGCGACTAAATTCATTTCGAAAAGTATATAACTAATCAAATTTGAAAAATATACTAAGACAGGAAAGTTTGACTTTAAATCAGGTTCATTAGCCACTGGATCCATAGTTAGCTGTGTCGCTAGTCGGTGGTAGGGGACGTCCCCCACATAGTCGGCCCGCCCTGGTTAGAGGCGATGCAGCACTCGGATCGTGCCCCGTCCCCCTAACTACGATGTCCACGGTTTATTGCCCCGCACATTTTTTTTTAATTTCGACGAAATTAGAAACCAGTATGGTGCCCGCGCACTCACAACACTGCATAATTAAATTTATTTAAACGACAACAAACCTCTGCTGACATTCCATTTCGGTCCACCACCCGATCCAAATTGAAGGCAGGATGACAGATACTACACAACTTATACCCTACGAATTTTGGCCCTCCTTTAACAGTTGAACCCTGGGCAGCGCCTTCTTCTAGCCGCTGCGAATTTTGAACCAACCGAGATGCCAGGTAAGAAATACTTATTGCGAATCAAATTGACATTCTATCGATAAAGGGTGCACAACTGGGATTTCACTCATTGGCGCGTTCACCAATATTTTAGTGGCTGAATTATTGTTTAAAAGCATTTTTTCCAAAGTATGTAGGCAAAATTTATCAAAAGCGTTTTTTTTGGTAACCTAGCTATACATATCGCACCTTCTGTAACTACCAATTTATAAAGCAATATTGAAACAGATTTTTTTCAATAGAGCACCGTATTTGGCTGTCATCGACAGGGTCGAGATTTACGGGGTTGTTCGGCACAAACCGGCGGCAACCCCCTCTCCCGTCAAACTGATGGCGCGCCCGATAGAGGAGGATCATCAAACAGGGGCTACCCTCGGTTCAACCGGTTGAATTTCGGCGTAATTTTGTCAAAAAATTGTGGGGGATAATGAACCGGAGGCATCGAATATTTATGGAGGTGGGCATGAATCGGGGGTCAGGTCATTTCGCCGTGAACTAGGGGAGGCCGACTATACAATTTGACGAAGGAGCATATTTCTGCAGAGTTTTTTCTTTACTCGTCGATGGTTTTCCCTCTAGTATTGTCATTGCATGAACAGATTAGCACATTACCGCATTTAAACAAAACATTCTGACACGCACGATTTGATTGTAGCTAGAGTTTTTGGTTGTAGGTTAGCATCGATGTTTACATGGGCCGTGTTAATTTTTCAGATAGCAACAGTTTCAATTGCAATAAGCTATACGTTATTTAGAAGATACTATGGAAGCTGAAACTGCTCGAAAGTTAAACTAAATTGCATTGTGACAGCTCTGCTGTTCTTCGTTTTTCGTTGTGTTTTACCGATTAATCGTTATGTTTCAATGTGTACCTTAAGTTTGTTCTGATTCTGTTCCAGGCGAGCAGCTGCCCAATTTGTCGATCTCCGTTTCGTGCATTGCTGAGGATAAAGGCATTCAAAAAACGAAAAACATCAAATCCTTGCGTCGTGCCTTCAGTCGGAGTGCCGGCAGCAGTAATCGGTTTTACAAGCGAATCCAGTGCAAATTTGGTAAATGAATTTGTTTCACTCACATCATTTTGGTGTTAAATTTTTGTAGGTCTTAAATATTTATGCGCAGACACGATGACTTAGGTTGGTTCCTTGATAATGACGGACTCATCAAGCCGGCCTGGCCATTGCCGAAACCGCCCATCTGGTTCGCACCCCACACCGCCCTCTCCTGCGTTATAGGCTAGTTCAAGTAGTTTGATAATTATATATCTGCCGCTGTATAACAATTTAGTTTTGATCTAATAACGTTTCCCTGGACAAAAACGATGTATAACTCACATTTTTCTTATATTATCAGCAGTTGTGCTCACACAAGATTATTTTCACATATTAACTTAAATCATTTTTTAGTTTTGCACATTTTCTCCACACCTGAAGTAGTCACTTCGCTTCCAATAGCAGACACTACACATAGCCTTTATCTGAGAAAAACCTACAGAGAAGCAAACTTAATTATGCTGTACGTAGTACAATGACTAATAATAATCATCGTTTTACTATTGTGTAACGAAGAAAGCGATCGAACACTACGTTTTTATGTGGAATTCTATACGCTGGATTTTTGGGGATGTCCGACCGTTGTTACGAAAAACGATGTACTCTGACGCTTAATCCAATATGCAGTTTAAGTCAAATAAATGCCTCAAATTATTCGAATATTTCTCTCTGCCTGGCGTCTAGGCTCTAATACCATCACTGTATATGCGGATATGCACAAACATTTCCAGACTACTTATTCTCAGCAATAAAAATATGTGCGCGGTTTAATACAGTAATCGCTGTATAAGTATATACTGCGATTCTCAGCAAAACAAAGCTCCAAAAATTGATGAGCCATGTACGTACGTACAAAATCCACAACACAATATCCACCAAACTATAAAACATATGAGCGAACTATATACTTCGAAGTATCAGACAACAGTAATGAACGAGAGTGATCACCAGATCAATGATACAAAATAAAGTTCTTTTAAAATATCGCAAAGAAAAGCACGTGTTCTTAAAGCTCATCATCATGCCGCAGTGTCTGTATATTTATTTCTTCACACAAAAGCCTTTGTATCACCGTTATACACAATGATCAAGTTCCAATACAATCAAACAAAAGAAAAGATTAACTCAGCAAATTGCCGTATGAAACGGAAGTAGGACAATAATTTCAGCAGGAATTTTTCATCTTAACCCTGCAGGTGTTTGTTAGCAAAACAAAGCCAGCTCGATGTTTGCAAAAGCTATTTTACACATTCAGAAGTCTGCGGGGTATGTTAGAATTAAACCGATCCAACTCGGTAACAAACAGAGTATGGATAATTTAGAAGTACTTAGCTGTAAGCTTGGCTAATATAAGTTGCGTCAAGTACTATCCAGTGCGTTTGTAAACTTTGTAAGGCAGTCTACACTGAAGTAAAGTAACATATCTGCAACGGAAACTGAGTCCTTCGCAGTGAACTGTATTTTTTGAAACTGTGTGAGCAGTATAACAGTTTATCTCATTTATTGCATTCTGATTAGTAAGTCATCATCATTATCATTTAGCAGACGGGCACTGGTTGCCAAACGCTAGCCCAAATAATGTCTCTGATCACTGACCAGAAAATTATAGTATACATTCCTTTGGTTTCTCTTAGAACCATATAAACTAATAATTTTAGGCTTCCTGCAAAATAACATTCAACAAACGTATGTGCAGTAAAGAGAGGCGATTGGAGACAGAACGAAAGTGTGTAGTCTGCGCCCCATGCAAGCATGTTTAGTTTGACACAATTTAAACAAGGCTATATAGTAAACGGCATTTTTTGCTTTAGGAGTGCAAAAACCAACATATTGTTCGACAAAAAACATTATAGCATTCTCAGTTTCTCAGAGCAGCAATAATGCCCACCGGTTCATGCCCCCTGGCAAAATTTTGGGCTCCCCCTGTTCACCGCCTCTTCGAAAACTTTTTTGTTTCCAATCGATCCAAAGTACATAATATTTGATCAAGATTTGCACTAAATTCCGTTGTGGAGCCAAAAAATTCGCAAAATTTGCTCCAAAATCGCTTTTTCTCTCTCCACCAAAAACGTTTTACCAGTGTTTATGACACGATTTTTAACCGTTTTTCTCTTGACAAAATGCCCCTGGCAAAACCGGGCGCCCCCAGGTAGTAGAGCGTTCGTCTTGCACGCTGTTAACGCAGTAACAGGGCCGTATTACCGAAGTAACAACGCCGACAGTGTAACAGTTGACCGGGTTTGTACCTAGAGTACCTTTGCAGGGAGCAGCGAATCCGCACCCGAATATGGTCCCAGCCACCCGACACCAAAGAGACGTTAGGCAACAAGTCCTTAATGACACAGATATCGCCGGGCACCAAGCTATACTCGCAAAATAAAGCCTTCAACTCTAACCAAAATATATTTTCAGAAAACGGCTAGGAAATGCAAGGTTTTTAATATATATACACTTGTGTGGCGTTAATTTATTGAATTCAATCTACCTTGAGTCTCGAAATACATTGCTTTTAGCAGCAGTTCTATATGTATACCTGCCATCTATATAAACATAGTGAGATAGTAATTGTACATTTCAATTAGCAGCCGTGATATCGACATCATTACCGATATATGGTCAAAAAAAATTTTTTGAATGTACTGCGATTAATTGTAAATAAGTAAGCAATGTAAGGTGAACCTCATGCATTTTGCTACAACTAAAATTAGCGCTTCTTCAAAACTCATAAAACTCGAGCATGCAAATAATAGCAAAATAACTTCGCGGTATATTTTTAGCACAGCGACGGACAACTCATGTCTAAAAATCCTTCATGTCTTAAATCTGTATAGACAAAACAGCTCTGTGCAATAATCTTTCCTTTTTACCAACCCACGTGAAATATGAGCTCAGGCAGATCATTACAGCTAACTGGACCATTTCGTGGACAATATAAAAATAACATATAATGCCGTTTATATCACTGTCGCCAGGTAAATCTTTAGAACATCGAGAAAAACACAAAAATAGCAAGAATCTACACCTTCAAAGTATAAAGACAAGCATCGACAGTCAAAAAATAATATTATCGCTCTCGTGAGCTGCTTTGCGATCTTTTCCAGCATTTGTTTAATTTATATATACATATATGGAGAACATATATAAGCATGTACTATTTTTTATAAACGTAAAGAACTTCAAATACGCCGCACGCGACGCTGCAATCAATTCCAAGCCGCACAAACAATCACCAGTCAAAAATCAGGTCTTCGACAAACAGCACTTGCATACATCACAAGCAGCCACAACTATTTAGTATTCACATGCAGCAGATGCGTATAAAATCTACACTACTGCTATTAAAAGTCACTGCGATTCGAAGCAAGAAATGTGCGTACAACCATGCCCTTCTGTCATCAAAAACGCCAATAGGAGTCTACAGTTAAAATTAAACAATGTTATCAATGCAACTGCCACTGTAAAGGCCAATACTAATGAACAACTGGTGGCTGTGAAAATGATAAAACAGCAGATACACTAACTCTCCACATTTATCCGCTATTCTACCTCCAAAAATACGTCTTTTCTTACTACATTTAAACTTTTATCTTAACGGCACACATTTTTTAAGCATATAATTTTAACGATTACTCTACAATCATCCAATCTGTATTTCTCTTTCAGCATCGCTGGGCAATAAACAAACTAATTCCTCATAAGCGAAAGCGAAACGTCGAATTTAACCATTACGACCATTTTTATGAAAGATTTCCAATCTTCTCAATCCATACTTTAATACTATTAATTTTCCATCTCTCATTAATATAGTTTCTCTTTATTTCAATCTTTTTCAAACTATTTTACTGGTATTGTTTGTGCGGTTAATTGATGCAGGTCGTGCGGGTATTTGAAGTTCTTTACGTTTATAAAAAATAGTACATGCTTATATATGTTCTCCATATATGTATATATAAATTAAACAAATGCTGGAAAAGATCGCAAAGCAGCTCACGAGAGCGATAATATTATTTTTTGACTGTCGATGCTTGTCTTTATACTTTGAAGGTGTAGATTCTTGCTATTTTTGTGTTTTTCTCGATGTTCTAAAGATTTACCTGGCGACAGTGATATAAACGGCATTATATGTTATTTTTATATTGTCCACGAAATGGTCCAGTTAGCTGTAATGATCTGCCTGAGCTCATATTTCACGTGGGTTGGTAAAAAGGAAAGATTATTGCACAGAGCTGTTTGCTATACAGATTTAAGACATGAAGGATTTTTAGACATGTTGCCGTCGCTTGCTAAAAATATACCGCGAAGTTATTTTGCTATTATTTGCATGCTCGAGTTTTATGAGTTTTGAAGAAGCGCTAATTTTAGTTGTAGCAAATGATGAGGTTCACCTTACATTGCTTACTTATTTACAATTAATCGCAGTACATTCAAAAAAATTTTTTTGACCATATATCGGTAATGATGTCGATATCACGGCTGCTAATTGAAATGTACAATTACTATCTCACTATGTTTATATAGATGGAGGTATACATATAAGAACTGCTGCTAAAAGCAATGTATTTCGAGACTCAAGGTAGATTGAATTCAATAAATTAACGCCACACAAGTGTATATATATTAAAAACCTTGCATTTCCTAGCCGTTTTCTAAAAATATATTTTGGTTAGAGTTGAGGCTTTATTTTGCGAGTATAGCTTGGTGCCCGGCGATATCTGTGTCATTAAGGACTTGTTGCCTAACGTCTCTTTGGTGTCGGGTGGCTGGGACCATATTCGGGTGCGGATTCGCTGCTCCCTGCAAAGGTACTCAGTACAAACCCGGTCAACTGTTACACTGTCGGCGTTGTTACTTCGGTAATACGGCCCTGTTACTGCGTTAACAGCGTGCAAGACGAACGCTCTACTACCTGGGGGCGCCCGGTTTTGCCAGGGGCATTTTGTTAAGAGAAAAACGGTTAAAAATCGTGTCATAAACACTGGTAAAACGTTTTTGGTGGAGAGAGAAAAAGCGATTTTGGAGCAAATTTTGCGAATTTTTTTGGCTCCACAACGGAATTTAGTGCAAATCTTGATCAAATATTATGTACTTTGGATCGATTGGAAACAAAAAAGTTTTCGAAGAGGCGGTGAACAGGGGGAGCCCAAAATTTTGCCAGGGGGCATGAACCGGTGGGCATTATTGCTGCTCTGAGAAACTGAGAATGCTATAATGTTTTTTGTCGAACAATATGTTGGTTTTTGCACTCCTAAAGAAAAAAATGCCGTTTACTATATAGCCTTGTTTAAATTGTGTCAAACTAAAATGCTTGCATGGGGCGCAGACTAACACACTTTTGTCTGTCTCAATCGCCTCTCTTTACTGCACATACGTTTGTTAATGTTATTTTGCAGGAAGCCTAAAATTATTAGTTTATATGGTTCTAAGAGAAACCAAAGGAATGTATACTATAATTTTCTGGTCAGTGATCAGAGACATTATTTGGGCTAGCGTTTGGGAACCAGTGCCCGTCTGCTAAATGATAATGATGATGACTTACTAATCAGAATGCAATAAATGAGATAAACTGTTATACTGCTCACAAGTTTCAAAAAGATACAGTTCACTGCGAAGGACTCAGTTTCCGTTGCAGATATGTTACTTTACTTCAGTGTAGACTGCCTTAAAAGTTTACAAACGCACTCGATAGTACTTGACGAAACTTATATTAGCCAAGCTTAAAGCTAAAGTACTTCTAATGATTTCCATACTCTCGTTTGTTACCGAGTGGATGGTTTATTCTAACATACCCCGCAGAATTCTGAATGTGTAAAATAGCTTTTGCAAACATCGAGCTGGCTTTGTTTTGCTAACAAACACCTGCAGGGTTAAGATGTAAAATCTGCTGAAATTATTGTCCTACTTCTGTTTCATACGGCAATTTGCTGAGTTAATCTTTTTTTTTCTTTTGTTTCGATTGTATTGGAACTTGATCATTGTGTATAACGGTGATACAAAGGCTTTTGTGTGAAAGAAATAAAATATGACAGACACTGCGGCATGATGATGAGCTTTAAGAACACGTGCTTTTCTTTGCGATATTTTAAAAGAACTTTATTTTGTATTATTGATCTGGTGATTACTCTCGTTCATTACTGTTGTCTGATACTAGAGAAGTATATAGTTCGCTCATATGTTTTATAGTTTGGTGGATATTGTGTTGTGGATTTTGTACGTACGTACATGGCTCATCAATTTTTGGAGCTTTGTTTTGCTGAGAATCGCAGTATATACTTATACAGCGATTACTGTATTAAACCGCGCACATATTTTTATTGCTCCGTTCAGGATAAAAGGTAATACCGATAATGAATTGATATTTAATGACTAGGCCAATCGACAATAATACTTTTCACAACCATCGTTTTGTTATTCGTTACCATACCAAATATAACTAAAATAATATTACAATTAATGGAAACACTCAGCAGCGCAACCTCCCTGAGGTCTGAAGTCCCAGCTTTTAACCTGCACAAATCCATTAAGCATACATGGCGGCGGTCGGTCATGCCAGGGGGGTAAAGGTCCCCCAGGGGGGTCGCGGCCATCGCAGGGGGTAACGCCCCTGGCCGGCCAAATTTTCCTAGGGGGTTTGTCGTGGGGACCTTTTTTGGTCCTAGCAGCCATATTTTTTGCCTATGAGTTCAGTTTCTGCCCCAGGGTCCTGGCCTCAAAACTGGTCGAGGCGTGGGGTGTTAGGGTCCGCGCCCCCCTTCGGGGTTTCCGATTCTGAGAAGTGTAGATTGCATTCTGAGCGTTTATAATTCTGAGTATTGTGTAAAATGTAAAGTTTATGTTTACCGGCAACTGGCAGTTTCTGTTTACAACAAATTCGCCAAACAAAACCATACACATTTGCCTTTAAAAAGATTCTTCATATTCGAAGCAGACACGGCATTATTTTGCATGGACACCGTGGACCATAGCAGACATTCAATGTCTAAATATCTAGTTAGTGTTAGTATATAAAAATAAGTATAATTCGATTAACTTTTACTTCAGGGAATGACGTCGTGAACAAAAAAGCTTTCCATAAATTTACGGCCGCACATGCACCTTTAGCAACAAGCAGGCGCAATTTGCGCAAGGTTTTGCACTAAGGTCCTACTTCGACACTCGTCGAGGAGCTGCCAAGCCCCCTACGGTAGGGGGATGCTGCGCACCCCAACCCAGGGGGGTAATCCCCTTGGCTTTTCGGCCTCGGGGGAGGCTCCGGACCTCAGGGGGGGTTACCCCCTACCCCCCCCTGCCGCCATGTATGCCATTAAGTCTACGATAAATGCATTTTTCAATCAGCTATCACGTTTTTAGTTGAACTTTTATACTATACCCTCTAAGTTTATAATTATAAATTGCTTGATAGTTTTATTCGGTCCTTATACTTTTCGGCTCGTGGTTACGACAATCAGAAGAGCTTATAACAGGTAAAAATTTTTGAACCGGCTTCTATTTCAGTATATCCGACTTGTCTTTTGGCTAGACATGGCGCTAAGTTGGGGATGACGGTTCTTGACAACGGTGTATCATAAAACAATCTATATTTATTGATTGATTGATTGATCGGTTGACATAAAAAAATATTTTACTTCAGTCGGTATGATATTTTAAAGTCTTAAATTTTTGTGAAAATTTATGATTTCGATAAATTAGAAATCATATAAACGCCACTTATAGGGTTAGCTACAAAAACACAAATACCTGATGTTACATATATTTAGCTAATCTACAACGGGCAACGTGCTTAAGACCACGAGTTCTTACTGAGAAAATCATGACGCAGTCGCCTACCAAATTTTAGATCTAAAGAGAGATCGACAATACGACGAAAAATTTTTGGGCTGCGAACATTTCGCCCGAAAATTCTTCGGTTGCGGATATTTAAGCTGTTTACTCTAAAGATGTTGAGTCGTTTCGGTTGTACTCAGTGAAAGGATTGTTTGATGTAAATTGTTTTTGCTTTAGCAGAAATCGTTGATCAGATATATGCCAACAAAGTTTAGTTTACTGGACAATTTTGGGGTCTAACCACAATCCCAGTCTTACAGTTATTTCGCGTTTTGTTTTTAATTTGCTTTAGTATTTTTACCTTTCGCTCATAAACAAATACTTTCAACATATCATGGTTTTCTGTGAATTTTCAATAAAAGACTGTTTTTACTTTGTATGATGTTACACAGAAAAACAATGTGACATATAACACGAGTGCAATATTTTATGCTGCAATATGTGAAATATCCAATTAAAATAGTAAAGCTAAGAAGAGATGAAACCAACTTACACCTGGCTCAAGCTAAAGGTGTCTGTCGTGGCGTGGGAATCTATTTAAATTCGCTAAGTTGAGCAAAGCACTGGATTTTTGCGAGATCACCTTACACTTAGCTC
Organism: Trileptium ribeirensis; assembly: GCA_030248225.1. Taxonomy (NCBI): domain Eukaryota; kingdom Metazoa; phylum Nematoda; class Enoplea; order Enoplida; family Thoracostomopsidae; genus Trileptium; species Trileptium ribeirensis. Next base: position 42,548 of record JASANE010025225.1, on the reverse strand, counting down.
AAGTTAAAGGTGTCTGTCGTAGCGTGGGAATCTATTTAAATTCGCTAAGTTGAGCAAAGAACTGGATTTTTGCGAGATCAACTTACACCTAGCTCAAATTAAAGGTATCTGTCGTAGCGTGGGAATCTATTTAAAGTCGCTAAGTTGAGCAAAACTCTGAACTTTTGTCAGGTCAACTTACACCTAGCTCAAGCTAAAGGTGTCTGTCGCAGCGTGGGAATCTATTTAAATTCGATAAGTTGAGCAAAGCACTGGATTTTTGCGAGATCAATTTAAAGGTGTATGTCATAGCGCGGGGAATCTATTTAAATTCGCTAAGTTGAGCAAAGCACTGAATTTTTGCGAGATCAACTTACACTTGCTCAAGTTAAAGGTGTCTGTCGTAGCGTGGGAATCTATTTAAATTCGCTAAGTTGAGCAAAACTCTGAACTTTTGTCAGGTCAACTTACAGCTAGCTCAAGCTAAAGGTGTCTGTCGTAGCGTGGGAATCTATTTAAAATCGATAAGTTGAGCAAAGCACTGGATTTTTGCGAGATCAATTTAAAGGTGTATGTCTTAGCGCGGGGAATCTATTTAAATTCGCTAAGTTGAGCAAAGCACTGAATTTTTGCGAGATCAACTTACACTTAGCTCAAGTTAAAGGTGTCTGTCGTAGCGTGGGAATCTATTTAAATTCGCTAAATTGAGCAAAGCACTGAATTTTTGAGAGATCAACTTACACTTAGCTCAAGTTAAGGGTGTCTGTCGTAGCGTGGGAATCTATTTAAATTCGCTAAGTTGAGCAAAACTCTGAACTTTTGTCAGGTCAACTTACACCTAGCTCAAGCTAAAGGTGTCTGTCGTAGCGTGGGAATCTATTTAAATTCGATAAGTTGAGCAAAGCACTGGATTTTTGCGAGATCAACTTACACTTAGCTCAAGTTAAAGGTGTCTGTCGTAGCGTGGGAATCTATTTAAATTCGCTAAGTTGAGCAAAACTCTGAACTTTTGTCAGGTCAACTTACAGCTAGCTCAAGCTAAAGGTGTCTGTCGTAGCGTGGGAATCTATTTAAAATCGATAAGTTGAGCAAAGCACTGGGTTTTTGCGAGATCAATTTAAAGGTGTATGTCTTAGCGCGAGGAATCTATTTAAATTCGCTAAGTTGAGCAAAGCACTGAATTTTTGCGAGATCAACTTACACTTAGCTCAAGTTAAAGGTGTCTGTCGTAGCGTGGGAATCTATGTAAATTCGCTAAATTGAGCAAAGCACTGAATTTTTGAGAGATCAACTTACACTTAGCTCAAGTTAAAGGTGTCTGTCGTAGCGTGGGAATCTATTTAAATTCGCTAAATTGAGCAAAGCACTGAATTTTTGCGAGATCAACTTACAGTTAGCTCAAGTTAAAGGTGTCTGTCCTAGCGCAAGAATCTATTTGAATTGACTAAGTTGAGTAAAGTACTGAATTGTTGCGAGTTTGGCGCATGTAGCAGTGGTGCTATCTACCAATATCCATTTTTAGCTCTGGTGCCTGATGAAGGATTGATGTTTGCACGGATGAAGATGATAACACAACTTTCAGCAACCTTGATCGGGTAGACTGGCCGTGATTGTTTTGAGACAATAGTGTTTAGCCCACGTGACAAAAGCCTTTTCGGCCGAGGCGTTTGGTTCTAGGTGCCTGATAATCTCGTTAGCGCAAGAAAAATCATGTTTGGTATATACCTTTTTTGTCTAAGCCTCTGATAACGACGCAGCTGCGATGCAAGTCTTCGACATATACGTTTTGCTCTATTTCCGATACTCCTGTTTACTTTCTGTATTATTTATCATGCTATTCAGTAAAATTTAATGATTGATTCATTGACAAATGGCACTAGAAATACGTTATTCCAGGACAAAAATAGGATTGAAATTGGTCAGGCTATTTTGTTTTGATGTATAAAATTTTTCAGCACAATGTGGATACTTCAACGTTTGAAATGTTCATATTTTCGAAGAAAAGATTAGAGCTATTAATAGACAATAAGCCAAAACTCATAAATCCTAATTGTATTAAAGATGTCGCTTTAATCGATATTTGTTTCGCAACAAATTTAAATCATTTAAATCAGATTTGTGTACAGTTTTGGCCTCAATATACCAGACAAAAGTTCTCCCAAGTAGTAACCCTGAGGGGCGGTACGTTATAACGTTAGAAAAAAGAACAGCTTAGAGCGGGGGTTCGGGGGGGCAGCAGCCCCCCGACTTAGACTTAGGCTTAGTGTATGTCTCATATAAGGACCTTAACTTAGGCTAAGACTAAGGCTTAGGCTAAGTATATCGAGAACAGCATGGTCTGAATTTTATTTCCGCCCATCAGGGTTACTTTGGCCCAAAAGTTCATAAAACTATTCTCCGAAGTACTGAACAAGGACAAGATTGATTTCACAAAGAAATTTATGCTCAGGATGTATTCGGCTTACCTGTTTGTGACATCATCAGGGTTACTCTGGCCCAAAAGTTCATAAAACTATTCTCCGAAGTACTGAACAAGGACAAGATTGATTTCACAAAGAAATTTATGCTCACGATGTATTCGGCTTACCTGTTTGTGACATCATCAGGGTTACTCTGGCCCAAAAGTTCATAAAACTATTCTCCGAAGTACTGAACAAGGACAAGATTGATTTCACAAAGAAATTTATGCTCACGATGTATTCGGCTTACCTGTTTGTGACATCACTAAATTCCTGTGAATACGTGAAAAAATTCTAAGTGATTGTTTTTTTTTGCTTTAACTGACACAAATCTATTTTGTATTTTTGATATATTTCCTTTATCAATAAAGTTATCGTTAACTTGTTCGTTGGCCATGTTTATTTTTAGCTCTTTGAATAACTATAATAAATTCGGTATATAATTTTAATTGTCATCAAATCTCGTAAACTCAGAGGCGATCTGAAAGACGAAATCCACACTACTAACTGCTAAAACTGGACATTGATTAATACTTTTTCAAAAGTCATTATAATTAAAAAAAGCAGCGTATAAATTTGTTTGGAACGGCGACGTCGTACGATCAGCTTGGGCATAGCCAAAGTCTTAAGAGGCAGAACTGAAGGCTAAATGTTTGCTACAAAACCGTATGCCTCCTTTCTACAAAGCTATGGGTTTAAAACAAAATTTGGGGTTCATTTACATTATCACCCGGCCCGAATTTAGTTTATTTTGACGATAATAGGACTGTTTTGGTTCAGCTCGTTGAGGCGGTTCAGAAAATACTCATTTTACTCACATCCCTAAAAAGTTTATCCCGATTTTTTGAGGTCCCAATGGTCCCACTTTGGAAACCCCAAAATTTTTTCAAAATTGAAAAAAAATTAAAACGGATGTGAATAAAATCAATATTTTCTGAACCACCCCATCGAGCTGAATCGATTGATACCAAAATCAGCTCTATATCTTAAAAATTGACCAAATTCGGGCTGGGGGATAATCGAAAAGAACCCAAAATTTTAGCAATTTGTTTATTGTAACAATTTTAATGCACTAAGGACTAACTGTAGTTGGAATTGCAAAAAGCCTAAATTCCATGTCGTTAATAATAAATTTTAGTATAAAAGGTTTACAAACAAATTGTCCTGCCTGAAAATAAAGCTCGCTACATTCGCTCGTTCGAAGCATATGTGGGCAAATTACGTCACAAAAGTAGTATAGGAGTTTTCTTAAAAAGTTGTTCACGATGTGAAACAGTAGTGGGGCAAATAATTTCATTTTTAAGACTTATTTACGGCTTCACAATTTTTGGTTTTTGCCTTATATGTGGTCGACAAATTGGTCACTTTTATTCATCCGCCGTTTTTATCTTGGTTTTGTATAATCAAACTATTATCATATTCGAACAGCGCAGGACAAAGTGAACTGCCGTTGTGCGCTTGCGCTCTAATTTTGATAAAAATAGTGTCATGACTTCACGGGTATGACCGAAACACAAGTTTAATTACAGTATAATTATTAATTTATATATATTGTGTCTAAACTTATATAAATATCTTTGTCAACGTGTGTCCGCAAGTGTTTTAAGACTGATAGTGAAACGAAGAGTGTATATTTATGATAATATAATTGTCGTTTGATTGTATACCCTACGCCCTAACAACCATTAATTATAAAAAATATAAACCTCAATTTTCACACGGAGTCTTTAAATAAAATAATTTTGCTTTAGCCTAACCATGCATAATTTTCATACACTCAATGCTCAATTGGCAAGTTTGTACAGGTTACCTTGCACTGTCTTAGCCCCATTTTTCGTAAGAAATACCAGCATCGCTATCTTAATTTCTTGAAGACTAGTATATATATTTTATGAAAGAAAATAGTTGCATAGCGTAGCTACAGGGCCGCCGCTAGGATGTCCGAGGCCCCCCCGGCAGGCTGCGAGGCCCCCCCGGCAGGCTGCGAGGCCCCCCAGCAGGCTGCGAGGCCCGCCCAGCAGGCTGCGAGCCCCCCCCCAGCAGGCTGCGAGCCCCCCCCCCCCCAGCAGGCTGCGAGGCCCCCCCCAGCAGGCTGCGAGCCCCCCCCCAGCAGGCTGCGAGGCCCCTATCACATTTCTTAACTAATGTAATCGTTTTCCAATACACTTACCTTAAGACATTATACTCTAAAAATTTGCAAAGACCGTGTACCCTTAAATTTGAGAGCTGTTCCTTAAATTAAGATAGTATGCATGGTCATAATTTTATAAACAGTCTTTGCAATATTTTAAAAGCATCCTTATAGCCTGCTCCTTTGTACGTTTGCGCTTTGAAGCACCACTTTCGAATATCCGTTGACTCATTTCACGAACACATATTTCATATATCAAAATTTAATATTAACAGGCGCCCAGTAAAAACTCTAACTTTGAACCACGGAACGGTTAAACTCATACTCACGATTAGGCTTCTAAACTCTGAGGTTACCTTTGTATATCGTGTACATTTACTTTGCGAAAGGTGCTTGAGGTTGTGCTGCAGCTCCCAACTTTTTCACCTTTTCACCCAGAGGCCATGAGATGAGGCCCCTGTAAGGCGCGAGGCCCCTGCAAGGGGCGAGGCCCCCCCTAGGGGGGGGGTAGGGGGGTACTAACGGCGGCTCTGCGTAGCTAGTTACTGGCTCCGTTGATACTTCATTTCAATACGTATCACATGAATCCCTTTAAACTGAATTTGAGTAGTTGAATTTTTCACATGGCGCTATTAAAAGCGTGTTCACACGCTCAAACTTTTTGCTCAAATTTTGATCAAAATTTGATGGTAATTTTTAACAAAAAATTGCGATATTTCAAAATTTGAGAACAAAATTTGAGCTCAAACTTTTTCAAGTAGTGAATCGTGTCGGCGATTGGCTACAGGAATATCCTTGAAAAGTTTCAACAGTGCTCACACATTTAAACATACCAAAATGCAATAAACATGTTTTCAAAATTTGATCAAAAAGTTTGAGCGTGTGAACACGCCTTTACTCTCAGCACACCCGTCGCACCGCTATCTTAGCTGGGCCACGACCTCCCTCGTCGCACCCGATATCCCTCACATTACTTCGGAGCTCGCTCATGCACGCGTAGCTTGTATCCCCACAATATTTTCACACAAATGTCAAATGCTTTGTTTTAGACACAAACTCAATAAACTTATTGGCCGTCAGTCAGTAACCTAAGAATTATTCGGCCGACTCGTCTCAAATTTCTACAGTACATTTGTGATTGTTGAGAGTACGCAATATATATTAAAATGTCAACCCACTGTAAATGTTTACTTGTAAATTTCGTCGCAGCACCGCTCACATTTGGGCCAATAAAGTGTGAATTTTTTGTCGTCTAATAGCTTTGAGTATAATTGTCTAATTCTCTGCTAAGCAGTAGTTATAGTAGTAGTTCTATTACTCGTAGGTCATAATTCGTCGAAAGTGTTTATTGGTTCTTCGTTTTTCTAGTTCTAGAATTCCAAAGTTATGTTTAAAGTAAAAATACTTCAATACAAAACAAAAATCATCACTTCGATCACCCAACAGTCCCAGCGTAGCATCTAGTTTAAAACGATCACAAACTAAAATTCAACAATTTTTTATAACAAATTTAATTACCAGATAAAGAATTTATCATTAGATTTTAATAAATACAGTTTTATAAAGTTTCACTTAGTTTTGTCGCAACCATCATGCTGTGTCATGATTTTCCCATTTGACTGTTGTAGTCCAATTGCGTTCAAATACCTGCTGGAGAGGAGAGCTGAAACCAACAATATTTATGCGACATTCACGTTATAAATTGCCCACCAAGTGAAATTTTTGTCGCTTTATGGTCACCACCATATCATGCTGTATAGTAGTAGACGCCACAAAACTACACAACATAATAGGCGGTGTCACCGATACCGCACGCTATAGCGTGGCGTATTCGACGGCATATTTTTAAATATCTTAAAAAAGGCAAAAGAATAATACTGAGAAATATGGAATAATATAATCAATGTCGTAGTATTCCGTATACCCTATCATTACCAGTGCTGAGTGAGGTGCCTGGGGAAATCATTCGCTTATACATATTCAAGGACTGAGGTCAATGGTGGCTGGGCCATCGCGGGAGGGTCGGGCTTCAGTATTCCCAGTGGGTGTCACCTCGTCGACGGGGGGGCGCATTGCAGCACCGAAAGCAGCTAACCCTCCATGACATGTTTATAACGCGAAAACAGAATATGAAATTTTCATGGAGACTGTTGTCGTTGCTCAATGAATTCGACTGTCTCTATGACATCATACAGGAAGTCCAGGGTGTCCTGGACACCATATAAAATTTTGTAAAACATGTGGTGTACTATACATTTTATTATTGATGATATTAAGCAGGATGTACATGGATAAACCTTTCAGATGGCAGGTAACTTGTAAGGTGAACGTTGCATTAGTTCATTGAAGCAAACTGGGTGCCCCGTATACCATGGGCCCTCATGTAATGGTTGGAGATTACTGATGCTATTCTAACCAGTGGATTGACACTTCACTGGTCATTATACTGCGTGATCTCTGAAAATAATTACGAACAACTCGCGAAACACCAATTCCCAATTCGTAGTTCGAATTAACAAATCATATCGGTATAAGCGTGACCATTGTGTAGTGACGTTAACTGCGTACGTAGAAGACGCGGTGTTTCATTTTGGTGGGCCCTACATTCGCTTGTTTGGAATATATTAAAAAATAATTGTAAGAAATAATAATAAAACTTTTGTAACGCACCTTTTTCGAAGAAGCGTGACAAAAGCGCTGTATAATAAATGTCAGGTAAAGATGTCATGTTATAAACAATTTATATCCATGGAGCCTGGAACAGATGCGTTTTTAGCTTAGATTTGAACTGAGCTAAATCCAGGTTCAGATTTCGTAACGCACTTGGCAAGTTGTTCCATTCCGAGGGTCCCAGAAAACAAAAACTATTGTTTCTTGTTACATCGATTCGGAGTACTTGCTCATTGGCATATAAATCATCATCAATATATAAATATAACTTACGTATAGTTGTGATACAAATATTAATTGTGATACAAATATTAATCACAATAATGAGTAAAAATTTTACAACAGGATTTGAAACGAGAAGAAAATATTAAGGTTTTTCCGATTATCCTCGTATTAAACGATAGTTAGTAATGATATGGATTTATCGGTACGCTACAATAGTTAGTTATACAGTATGCCGTGAAACCAGGAAAATTAAGACCCTAGTTTCAGCGCACTACGAACGGGTACATCAAATATTATTATTGCTGATCATTTATACCTTTTAGATCATTTCAATAGTAAATATTTGCTTGTCAATACATATTTGATGCTAATAAATCAACGTTTTCTTATATATACTAATTTAATATTTTAGCTTATTCTAAATCATCGTTATTGTTATCCTTATTGAATAATGGTATTTGAGATAATTAAATGTCAATTTTTCTTATTAATACTAATATTATCTCTAAGCGGCTAAAGTAAAATAGTCAAAAAAGCTATTATATATATGTCAATTTACTATGATTGTTTGTATATCGTGGCTTGAGCTAATGATTTGGCTTAATATGAAAGTTGGAACATGAATAATTTTTCAAATGAATTTCGAAAAAAACCTTACATGCGCATAGAAATAGTAAGGTTTTAGTTGATTTTGTTAAAAAATGATACTTAATATGTCTATTATCGCCTAATTAATTATATTAAAACCTCATGGTGAATCCTTGAATAAAAATGTGTGACACTCGTGTCACATTACGTTATATACGTTGTGGGATGACGTTGTCGACCTTTGCGTGATTTGTCCCACCTTTAGCAAGATTTGAACTTTCGTCGTTGTCCTCTCCGCCAACTTTCGTCCTGTCATATCCAACTTTTGTCTTGACTTTCCACCTTTTCTTCAGTCTCCCTCTTTTCCAACTACCAAATTTGTACTACCAATTTGTACTGTCGCCCTGTCCTCTCCACCAGCATTCGTCCTATTATCCCCAACTTGTTTTGACTTTCAAACTTTTCTGCTGTCTCTCTCTTTTCCAGCTGCCAAATTTGGTATGAAAACAGTTTTTAATGGCATTATATTCATCACAGACACTTGATTACAATAGGTCTCATATTTCTATATATTTTATGTCAGTCTGCAATGAGCATTCTGCACGTCATCAGTGGAGCCAACAAAGCAACCGACAAACAGGTTTCATTGCTCCAGTTCAATTTTAGATAACTCAAAAAACAAAGCAAACGGCAAATATGTTTCATCGCTCCAGTTCAATTTTAGATAACTCAAAAAACAAAGCAAACGACAAATATGTTTCATTGCTCCAGTTCAATTTTAGATAACTCGAAAAAAATTTGCTGGAAGCTCGAAAAAATGCTCCAAAATAATACACAAAATGAGATTCTTTGAAGACTAATTTACTAACTACTTACCAGTGCAGAACACTTTAAAGAAATAAAATCCGACGCGTAAGCAAAATGAATACAGCACTGCTTCAATTAATTAAAAAAGGTGAGCGAGCGACCGATTTTATGAATAATTTTGTACAACCGAGCAAAATTAGGCTCGCTAGTCTCCTAAATGTTGTCTCAACGAAAAGTTAAACTGCTACAGTCTATGACTAGTCTGACTTGTGCACAGCTAGGCTATTTCAGTGTTTCCATAAATAGAAATCGAAATTGCTGTCCAAAAACTTTTTTACGTCGCGGACAACTGCAGCTACGCAATTATGTTTCCATTGTTAAGCCAAAGCTCAAAAAGAACGCATTTTGAGCAAAACAAATTAAAGAACGTGCTATAAATACTAATTTCTTAATAGCAATAGCTTCTCGTTTTGCTATTGGGCTTTGTTTGTGGAATTCATTAACAGTATTCCTAATAAGAAATGAAAACCTTTATGAAAACTGTCAAAAACAACTCAAGACTTGTCTGTTCCACCGGAGCGGAAGCTTCGTTTTTGTATCGCTATAGAAATTCTCAACAATTATAATAAACATTCGGATTAAACATCTGGAAACAATATAATATCGCTGAATTAGTCTCGATTAGAAACTCTTCTTTTTATGGAATTATAGCTTTAGGCTGATTTTAAGTCAACATTTCAATAATACGGTACAGGTTTTATTGAGTTCCTATGATACATACGAGACTTTACATTTACTGTAGTGTTCTGCTTCTGAAATGCGTTCATACGACTCGAGAATATTAAGCGTCGTCCGCACAGCATGCTTACCAGCGTTCGCCGAACATTGTCATAGATGTGTATAATAAGGTAGAAAATTCACATAAGGAAATGAATAACGTGAGAGCAGAAAGGGGGTAAAACCTCGCCTCTTAGATCTGCCTACATTTACAACATGATGCAATCGCACGTATACGTGGTAACATTCTGACGTCTACACCATTTATGGAATGTTTTACTAAACTTCGGATTTCTTTGATCAATGTTAGCTGTACATGCCATTGTAAATTATTATTCAGTATCACAAAATTCTAGTATAGCATAAAATATAATTGATAAATTAACGGATATTTTTGTGACATCTTTTATTGTCCGCTGTTCTTGATGTTCATGGTTTTCAAGGAGGATTAGCTTTTTACCATTAATATTAATTTGCAGCAGTAAGACGTTTTAATTTCTATCTTAGCGTCAAGTTTTAGAGTTCGTCTACAAATACAGCTATCAGAATCCTTTGTCATGCGTTCAAAATATTGAGACATTCGAAATATTGGTTTACGAACGTGATATGATTTTTAAACGCTGCTCCGTCCGTAATTGCAACTATATAATAAAATAATAATGTACAATTGTTGCTACATTCTATAATTCTTAATTATAAGAACAATACAATATAATATTATAATTAAGCTGGACCGTCTGAATGCGTCAAACTATGTTTCTTACCGCTGCGACTAAACAAATTTACACAACGGTCGTTGTTGTACATAGGACTGTTGCAACTAAGAGTTTATATATATCCCCAGATAATAAATAGTACTAGGTGGAGTTGAATTTGTATATGTATAAACCATATCTATTGACAAAACTCCGTTTAAACCAATCGTTGTTGACATTTTGTAAGCAAACGGGGTTGTCTATTTATTTGTTGTTAGCAGCTTACAAATAGTGAATGACAGCGGAAAGATGTTGCCATGTTGTGCAAATTAATTGGGAATAGATTGGAAAACACAAGGAAGACCAACTATAGCAACCTAATAATACTTTAACTCATGCAAAAGTCTTGCTACGCTTGTTCGTAAAGCATAATGTTTATATAGTCGAGACAGGATTCGGTGTCTTGCACAAACAAACGAACAAGTCTTTCGTATGATCTCTTGAGATTTACATTGCCAGCGAAGCTCAATTTTCTAAGACCTAATTTTACCGGTACAAATAACAACACTAAACAAACACATCATATAAAATAAAACTGTTCTAGTAATTCCATTTCATTTTACAAATCGAAAATAAGTTGGTCATTCCATTGCGTTTATTAATTGAAGCCCTATTCTACAGTTTTGACTGTGCGTTCATGGAAGCATGGAACACACACGGTATCGACAATGAATGGAAGCTGCACTCAATGTTATCAAGACGCACCCAGGGGAAGGGAGGGGAGCCCCCTCCCGCTTATAGCACATTAGGTCCAATTATACATAACCATAGATTTAGGTGATCGAATGATGGTCCAAAAATATTTTGGGATACCTGCCATAATCAAAATTATGAATATATAGTTGTGTGAAGCAAATAGGGTTGCATCCGGAAACGTGGTTATATAGCTATTTACAAATAAGCAAATAGCCGCAATTTTACAATAGTTATACCACCCTGCAACGAAGAACATGCAACAACAGGTGACAAACAACTGAAGTAGGCTTATGATATACCGCTATTTAGGCTAATCTTCCTGAAATTACACTATTGCGTGTTTAAAGTGTAGACAGCATCGCACTGAAATTTATGAAACAACGAGAATCAAATCGATTTGATCCAAATACAACCGATAAAAGCTATCAAAAGTTTGTAATAATAACTTGTTACAAGGTTGGTGTTTGGATTTTGTGGCATGTGTTTTATGAAATACTGGCCAGGCTACACGACGAGGGCGTGACACATATTACAGCCCACTAAGCCCGCGAACAACCAGTTATCCTAATTAGATCAAAGAATGGAACTTACTTTGTTCATCACCACTTAATTGCAACCCGATCAAAACGTGATCCGACCTGACTTTCATCTTTTGATCAATCAGTTTGAGATTTTGTTTTCCTGCAAGTTGTAAGTTGCTTTTCGTTTTTTTATGTTTTAGCCATCATAAATTTGAAGTATCTGAACTATACGTAATTCGGTGGACACTGAAAACCACTTTTTCAAGAGTGAGTGTAATGTATGGAACATTTTGCATTACAAGATCAAATGCTGGATATTAGAAAAGAACCTGATTAGCACATAAATATTGAACCACTACGCTACCCCCATATATTGTCCCTTCAATGAAATTTTAACAAGATATATATATCATTTGCCCCCTGCGAATTATTTAATTCATAAGTTTAATTTCCTGTTGCGGACAGACAGAAAACCTGTTCTTAATAAGTTTGAAATTAGGATTAATGTTTTTTGTTAAGAAGGTTACTGCAATGCTTCTGTTGTTTTCATTATATCCTGCCCACCGCCTCTATCGCGGTAAGGATTTTTATTTGTCTTCGACGATATATATACAATAGCAGTCGTTATTGGAAGTAAAGCTAATTTAGGAATATTTATTATCAAAATAATTGAAAGCTCCCATTTATGATTTCCCTCCTTACGTTTGGATTGAAACTAGATTAAACAACGCCTTATAAACAAACACATTAAGATAATTATAATTAGTGAATGCAGCAAACGGTATTGCCCAAATTCATGGAATGTTTGTATTCTAACAACGGTGATTATTATTGTTATGTCAAATATTTGTTGTTCAGAATCATCTGTCAAGCGGATAATTTAGCCTTCGAAGAAAATTAGTATACTTGAAAACGGCATATTTATAAAATGGAAATTTGTAAATACGACATACCGAAAATGTCAACATTACCCAGCGTAAATGATAAGATTACCTTGACAGAAACGTTGGAATCGTGGGAACTGGGGATGGATTAGGTTTCTACATGTTTTGATTGCTAGAAACCAGCGATATAACCGGCTCCACATTTTATGGTTGGACGCAAACATTTGAAAACGTCTCATCGATGGTGGGTCTTAACATCAGAAGTAATACCCGTTCTACCAGTATGTGTTCAGTTAATAAACTTTAATTGAATGCGAATCATTGAGCGGAGCTCGGCGAAGCCAAGCGAAGCGTTTTTATTTTCTGTCTGAGAGTAAAAGGGTCGATGTTCGACCGTTCGTTCGTTCGGTCCGACGGATCTCAAGAACCACTGAACGGATTTTAAAAAACTTTTTTTGTTTGAAAGTCTATCATGTCAGAGTGCACCTGATATTTGGGATTAAAAAATTTTGAGTGGTTAATTAGTAATTAGCTAATTAGTTAATTTTAATGAGCTAAAATAGAGAATTTTGCAATATTTGTGTTATTTATTGAAATAGAGTCGTTTCTATCAAACCATTATAGGGTTTTTGGGTCGAAGAATCCAAATTAATATTTTTACCAATGATAAAGCCCTATGCCCTATGCAATGCAGTTACAAGAACATAAAATTGAGTACATTCGTAATGCCACAACCCAAGCTCCGCTCACAAATGTAGTTCCACTACCGACTAGTACACAACATTTGTAGTCAAGTAGTTTGACATTATTCTCGAATGCCACAACAGCTGCTACACAACGTTTCACAGTACAGATAAAATTTAAAATTCACTTTAATTTCAGAAATAAAATACAATGGAATTTCATAATATTTAATAACACATATTGTAAAAAAGCTGTCAATATACGATGTGAATGCTGGAAGCCCCGAACGTTTAGCAGCACGTTTCTTATTGTATGGCAAGAAACAATTTTTTACGTTTTTCTAAATATCAGTAAAAACTATATGCAGCCAGTATCAGTAAGAAAAGCTCATATTTAAATACCGAAAAACGATTTTAAAAAGGTATAAGAGAATACAACATATCTCTTCTTCTTCGTCATAGACCGTAGCGATCCGTAGACGCACTTTGATGACTTATGTCACGCCACCTATATCTTGAGAGTGATGCCCAGACAGCTTAATCCACACACAAGCCAGGCCACCGAACGACGTCATTGGTCCATTTTCTTCGCGACCTACCTCGAGCACGATTTCCTGGAACACGGCCATGCATAATTGTATGAGCCAACTCGAGATCTTCTGGATGTCTCGTGACATGACCAAACAATCGCATCTATCTTTCTTTTGCTATCTCCAGAAACCCACGCTCTGCACTGTCTGCCATGTTCGCTACTTGTACACAACATATACGTCTACATCATAAGCGCCCAAGGTCCGTTGGGCCAGGTGCTTCCGGGGGGGGGGGGGGGTGCGTGACTAGGTGGGTGCAGCACAGAGAGGGTGCCCAAAATTTTTGCCATTCTCTGCATATTATTAATCAAACATTTTCGGCAAACACCATATTACGACACAACATGGCACGACACGAGGGTCTGCCTGCACGGTTGGCATATTATAGTGCTTCCAAGCGACGAATCGTGGTATCAACGTACGTATTTGCTTTATATTCTGGGACAGATTAGGTTTCAAGAAGCAATGATACGACGTACACTTATTAAACACCGTCTCGAAATCTAGCGTTTCCACAATATTTTAAAATCAATTGTTTAGTTCTAGTATTACGGTAGTTGGTTTTTAAAAATCAATATTTTTAATAAATATTGAAAATATATGACCGTAAAATAATTATAATTTTTAGACTAAGGCTAATACGTCAATCAATATTGAGTAGAAGGTTTGGTCCAGAGAGAACCTCTCTTGAGGTGCTACCGATATATATCGGATGCTTCAATCCGCGTTCAATTGATAAAATAAATTAGATACTTAACAAACGCTGAGAAGCTGCGTTTCTTAGCCGGCAGTACGTAGCTTTGTTCTCGCTATTATATGGATTAAACCGGTGCAGTAAAATATTATAATAAATCATGAAACACAATTCAATATTATGATTCGATAAGATATCGAATCATTGGGTTTTAACTGCTAAATAGCTCCAACGATAGGATACAAAAATATTTAACCATCATGAGCAGAAGAATGTATGTAAAACCTGAGTATTTCCCAAAAGACCCAATGAAAGTTAATTTGGTTCGTGAAAGAGACATACCTCAATATTTTCTTTCACAGTAACCGACACCGATATGTTAGGTTATTAATTTTATCGACACTCCAGATACACAATGCTAGTTTAATAATCCTTGTAATTTTGGAGAAGCTAATCTGTCTTTGCCAAACACATGTCAATATGAAAATAATAATCATATATCCACATATTGGTGTAATATTTTTGAATAAGCACTGTATTAGATAAATATTTAAAACGAATTAGAATAGGTAAATTTTTTGAAATAAGATTTTGGCTGGGTAGATATAATTTCCCAAGGGCACAGCAATAGAACAGTGTGAAATTGCTTTAGGCGAATAAAGCATAAATTTGTGTATAACTGCGTGAAATCAATTTTCCTATCACGTTACATTTATTGGTCAGCAATCAGCAGGGGCGGTGATCCCTAAAAATAGTGGGCGGATGAGCATTAATTTTTCTTTAGTTCTTATCCCGATCTTAATTTCTGGGGCGATGCAACCCAATCATCTCCCTGGAATCGCCGTCCATGTATCTATGTAAAGCACATAAGCATTATTTGATTGGATTAAGCATCAAGTACTGAGTGACAATCAATCAATTAAATAATCAATCAATAAATCAACCAGTCAGTCAATCAATAACGTTAACATTATAGTCTGCACCCCTGTCACCCAGCGCAAGCCTAGACCTAGGATCAAATGCTAGGTCAACCGTGCCCAGTGATTGGAATGTATCAAAATAAATACTGGTATTTATTAAATTGCCAAATCTTGTTTCAAGTTGTGTAGACATTATGCAACGTACAACTGTTTGGGGCGATGCAGCCTAAATAACACTCTTGTTACGTCTACTGTACACAAGTAATAGTTGTAGCATAGGCAGCAGTGCGTTCAAAGACTTGTACGCACAGTTTGTGACGAGTTCAAACGAGTGCGACAGCACGAGTTTGAGTGAGTTAAAATCTCTGAACACACTGTTATCTGTGCTACAAATAACTTGTTATATAGCTAACCGTGCATTCAGAGATTTGTATGCACGACTTTAACTATATAAGCTATGTTACAAATTCCATTAACTGATATTATATCTATTGAATGCTTAGCTATGGCAAAGCTGACTGTGCTTTTCAGTAATAATTTTTTGTTTGTCACGTAACTGAATTCACTACTAATATAAGTAAAACAATGAATTTTAAGGACTTCTTACAATGTGTGATCCGTGCTTAAATGCTAAATGAAAAATAAATATTAAAAACAAAACGTAACACAGTTTCCATCCAAACATTATACTATTATAGCTAAATATTGGTCAATGTTCTATTCGATGGTCAATGCACAATATTATGACCAACCAACAATGAAACGTGGAGAAGCAATTATAAGTATGAAGGCAACTCACCACTGCAGAGTACCTAATTTTAAAAGTACTCACCTCAAGATTGTCCTGGTTTTGGAGCGATATCACCATTTATGTGGTGGGTACGAAAAGTAACTGTTGTAAAATTAGTTAATCTATATTTGCATTGCACTAATACTATGTGATCTAACTTTAAATTATACAAGGCGCATTTGTGCTAAGTCGGTGCATTTATGCATAAAAGCCCTTTGATGTTGTATCGTGATGAAAAGGAACAAAATAAGGCGTTAGTTGGGAAAACAGTGGCCTGCCCCTAACTTAGTCGTATGCATCTATCCAACAACAGTTTGTTTGGCATCAAATTGATTATTATAATTGATTTGTTTGACCGATGCTTATGGCATTTCTAAATCATATAAACCAAGCCGTTCTTCGATGCAACACCTCAGCTGTCGTTAACTGCCAACGTGTCAATATATATCGAGATGGTTTTGACACCAAAACGCTTCTAAACTTAACAGTCTTGTCGATAATTGAATTTGACAGCTTTAATTCCATTAAGACCACTGTTTCGGACTACTTAGTCGTCATGGAATAGCCGGTCACTCAGTATCAGCCTGTCAACACACTAACCACTACCACACCGATTACACAACTATATATCAATATTAAAACCTAGTGAGGCTTAGGTGAGAGGTTTCAATAGTATTTCCAATTATATACAGCCTTGTGATAGTTTAGAGCAATTAATTTCAGCGTTAAAATTGTCTTGTTTTTAATTTAGTCTTGAATATATACATTTTAATTTTTAATTTAATGAATTAAATTTAAGTCAATTTTAATTTTTTGACACCTAGCTTCGCAAAACTAGCACGGCGCGTCATAAGTATACGGCCGGCTGCGTGACACACTAATTATTTTGCAAATATATATTATCATGTTTTCACCATATGTAATGTATAAATATTTATATATTAACTGTCGATTATATGTATTATATACCCGTATGGATATGTAAGTGCACGTATTGCAATACATATCTAACATGATACGACATCCCCGAATACACTATCGACATCTTAATACATTGGCGCAGATGTTATAGAGACAGCTCATCAGTGTAATTAGTGAAATGCTTCTCCTATTTTCAACTGCATTATATGAAAGACATTGGCAGCATAATCGCGCCTTAATAAAGTGAGCAAATTTCTTAGCTTGGCAAGAAACGTATAACTAAGGCGTAAACTTTGTCTTCTTCCTTTCTAGAGTATACCTTTACTTCCGACGTTACGATTCCGATGCAATTTTGCTGCAGGTCACATACAGGTTCCATACATGAATAGTTGTACAGTATTGTTGCTACAGGTCAATCAACTTATGAGAAATATCAAGAACAGGCTGGCCTATTTTATGTATACTGCTGCGTTTGTGCGTAATTTGGCCTGGACATAACCGCAAAATTATCGACAAGGCTGCTTCTGCAGGGTTAAAAAGTAATCTCACTCCTAGAAAAAACCAAAAACCCCCAAAAACAGTTAATGTCCCGCTGTCGTTTAATGGTTTCAATTTTATTTTTTTCCATGAATACATATTATCAAAACTATATATATCGCAAGCTCCGTATTTATAGGATCAGGGGCTTAGCCAAGGAGGAGAACGGGGGAGAGAGGCAGCGTGGCATACCACCACCCCTTTCGCCGCGTGCAACCACACAAGCCACTAGTAAAGGATCACATTTAAGCTAACTAGAAAATCGTGTGCCCCCGTGTGGAAAGTTCCGGCTACGTGCCTGTGTAAATATGTGTCCGTTTTGATACGGCCCTTGAATGCCCGCTTACAAATCATGGGTAGCGGCTGACCAGGGAATTTTTCAGTCGAACAACATCACTCCATTCCGCTTGAGCTATCTTGACACTGTATTTCGTTGCATGGTGTTGCCAAGACGGCTTCTAAGTCTACAGGGTCTTCCATAGATTTAGCTATAGCGATGCAGAGTCCCAAACGGATGCAAAACAATCATAGTAAAAATTTTCCTTGCATCCAGCCCAATGGAGCACATAGGGGAACCATGCCCTCAACCTTAGCTCCGAATTTTCGGGTCCCGTTTGTGCTCTTGGTGTAAATTTTTTTATTTTCTTTTATGAAATACGTTAAAAAAATTTTTACCACCCCCCTTAGAACAAAATATTTACGGAGCTCCTTCATTTGCAAAATTTTGGCTGCACACCTGATCCAGACATAGTTGTATATATTTTATACAATAATCCGTCGCGGGTTTACGCATAGATTTGTCTACGAATTGGGTCAATACGAATATATAAACGTAATGTTAATATAGGCACTGTGGTATCCATAGAACTCAACCCATTTTTCTTTTATTTGTTTTTTTTTTTGATAGCAACGCCCGAATCGGAGACGCTGGAGCCCAATATAAATCCGCTAATTGTACTTTAAACAATTACAGGTGATACCTAATTTAAAAAAAATGCATTTACTATAAACAAAATAGTAATAATACTAATATTTGACTTATAAATACAGTGATTTATGTACTCTAAGCTCTAAAAATACAGTATAACAAACATTATAATATCACAGCACGAGCCATAGAAATTATCGATGAACGTTTTTGATAATAATACGGTTTTCATTTGTGTATGTATATATTATACGTAGATTTTAGTATACATTTAAACGTATTTAGTTAATGATTTATTATTTGCTATATATATATATATGAAGTTTTAACTTTTTTTTGAACAAAATTATCAAAAATTTGTAATATATTGATTTAGAAAACTTATTCACTGCAGGAGATATAGACATCCCGAGAAAATTATTATGCTTGAGCAACAACAACAGTGACAGAAAAAGCCTCTTCCTAGTCAACAAGTTTAGGCAAACACTGTCGCGGCATTTGTGGCAATGGCAATACAAAATTCTGTATTATACATAATATAGATAATTGTATTACATATATTCTGTATAATATATAATTATATAACTAGTATATATAATACGTTTACAAAGGAGCTTCGGTCAGCGAAACTCCACGAACCGATAAAATTTATCTTTAATTAATGGTATTTGTAAAACCAATAAGCAGGTTATAAAATAAGCAAAAAAATCGGTAGAAATTAGATTGGACAGTCCAGGTCGAACCTTCAGCGTGGACAAAACTAAGTGTAAATTTAGCAAAAAAATGCAACTAGAGGTCTCTACCTATCCCGCAAAATTTTATACTAAGCACCTCGG
Organism: Trileptium ribeirensis; assembly: GCA_030248225.1. NCBI lineage: Eukaryota > Metazoa > Nematoda > Enoplea > Enoplida > Thoracostomopsidae > Trileptium > Trileptium ribeirensis. The sequence goes on along the minus strand of JASANE010025225.1, from coordinate 23,157 downwards.
TTGTCAAATTCCCAACTACTGTGAAAATTGAACTTTCGTGATGCTTGGAAAAAGATTCAAAAAGGAAAAGGAAAACCAAAACAAAAATTAGTTATGTTATTGCTTAGCTATGTAATAAAATTGCCAATATAGATCACATCTCTGCTCTAGCAGGCTCCTGCACATGGCCATTACGGGAGATTATGCGAATACGACGGCGCCTCGATAACGACACAGTGCAGCTTATTGTGAGAGCATTCATAATGTCCCGCATTGACTATTGCAATGTACTATATGCATCTGTGCCAAGCGTTCATTTATTGCATCTTCGCCGTCTACTCCACAATGAGGCAACAGTAGTCTCCTGCACAAGTCGATGGGAGCATATCCGTCTGATATTGAGAGAGCTACACTGGCAGCCGTTCGAACAAAGTGTCTCTATAAAATACTCTTGCTGGTTAAAAATACAGTTATGAAACACCAGTATATATTGCGGATATGATTAATACGTCGTTCTCGCCTCGTCTGGCGAATGAACAAATCCTTCGGATTGAGATCGCTATAAACCAGAGATTTTGGTTCCTCGCCCCATCGGTTTGGAATGGTATGCCGCAAACACTACGTGACAGTACTCTCGCCGTGACTGAGTTTAAAGCAAACCTGAAGACTCGCTTGTTTCCCAGTTCGCCAGAGTATATTACAAACTTGCTGCACTCTGACTATTGTATATTATGAAAAATCTCTTGCGCTTTTGTGGAAAAGGCGCTTTATAAATCAAATCGAATATTATTATTATTATAGACATGTGACGAACCGAATGCTTCAGCCAAATTTAACATTTTCAAGAGAACAAGAAGTATATTTTCGTTTTTGATACTTTATTATATATCTACAACGCATAGAGTTATGTTCTTGAATATACAATTTCATTAGCTACATTTATACATGGATATATACATACTCAGCATACGCCAGTATGTTTTATAAAATACTGCAATGTCACTGTATTGGATAAACTTACGTCTGAGCAGTAGCATTACGATCACATACATATCCACTAACATGACCGCTAGGTGGCGTGGCTGAGTGGTTAGAGGTTCATAATCGTGAAGTCAGGAGTTCTAATCCACTGGCCGCGCTAATCTATTTAGGCAAGGGACTCAGACACATTTGCTTCGCAGTACCTATGCGTTAAACAGGTACTAGACTTTGGTCTAGGCGGTTAAGAATATATGGTGTACTGGGCAATCATCATGGCCAGCTTACACACAAGGCTTCGGCATAATAACCCGGATTGTCACCTAGTGCGAATTCCATGTTTATCCGACTTTTTAACATAACCGCTAGCTAGGCAATAATATTCATCTAAAGGTCGCGAAGTTGCTGCTTTTTATATCTTTTCATCACCATGCACCTATGTTAGGTCCGAATGAAAAATTGCTTCACTAAAACTATGTGGCGACCGCGAAGTCAGAAGCATGATTTAATTCGGACGAAACAGTCCGACTACGACATTTATGCAAATTACTCTTGTGTATATGCAAATTAACCTCTCGCATATATAACTGTAACACAACTGAAATAAATCATTCGTTCGTTTTCTTTGTTCGCATTCGCCCTAAACCCACCTTACAACTGTATCGTACACAATTTAGTGGCGTGTTTTGATTTAGCCCTTTAGCCAAAATCTTTTCGAATGATGTCAATTTTAAGATACGACTTTAATTTTGGTACCATTCATCTCACCTCATTGAGGCGGTTCTGGATATCCATACAAATAATATTATTATAATATATATAAAACAATTTTGTTGGCCTTTATATTTAGGATTACTGTACTATTTTAATTTTTTTTGTAATTGTAAATAAATATTGTTTAGAGAAAATCCGACATTTTTAACGCTATATCTAAATGAAATCCCTAATTGAAAAAGAAAAACTAGCCATGTTCTACTGCCGCGAGACGGTGATAATTAGACAGTATTTAAAGTTTTAAAATTACTATAATAGATAAATAGTATATTTATTGGAAAACTACTTTTAAACTCAAATATTGAAACAGTGAAGTCTTTTTGTCAGAACTAAAAGATTATTCTGTGCGCTTTCAAGTAGTATTAATATTACTATTACAACTAGAGTAGACAAAACGTCTTGCAAAAACTACTTGCTGCGTTTTGTTTAGTGTTAGACAAATATATACATAATGATTATTAAAATATTATATTAGACGATTGAATGTATTAAGATGTTTAATCTTAAATAACAAAATGTCAGTTTTAATTGAAAACAAACATTTCAAACGAACGAACAAACAAACCAAACGAAAAAATCAAAAATGTTTTGGTTTGACGTAAACCTAATAATATTTAAAACTTTGCAGTGAATTGGCTATTTGCTATCAGTTACCCTTAAATAATGGTTCTTGTGGATTTTCAATAATCTCGTCGGTAAATACAAAGAATATGCGGAGGTTTAGGTCAGTTGACGACGTTAGGTGGGATTTCGTCACTTGCTAACACTTTGTATAATTAAGAAGATTGAACGACAAAGCAGCATCATTTATTTCGATGTCTGTCTACTATATATAGTCTATTCATAATTGGTAGCTTAATTTTCAGTACAATTCTATTCAATTTAGTTTACAACCTGTAGTCTATTTAGATACTGGGGTGGCTCATGCTAGGGGCGAGACCATTCAATTTAATCATAACTACGGTTATTTCTCTTTGAAAATTTAACTCCACATAGGAATGCCTGAAAACAGAGGCTAGACGATATAACTGAAACTTAGCGCATCGCTTAGCAATGTACGTTGTTACTTGTTTTAAAATTTTTATGCATGAATTAATGTGTGCTTCGTATAATGTTGATCGAGCTTTTACGCAACGATAACTTGACTGCAATTCTCGAACATTTAGGAACTGGTTGCTCGTTTCTTAAAGAAGATGCCAAGGCTAGCGAATAGCAACGCAAGTGCAGACGTACACCGCACGATAAACCTTACTTAGCACATCGCTTCGCAATGAACTGGGTTATAATTGTGTAATAGTCGTCAAATTTCATAAGTATTAGAAACTACTAAACGCGTTGGTCGGCGAATTTTCAACACCCGCGAAAGTTAAGCTTTATTAAATTGTTTGAAAAAATGCAATAAAGCTGTCTTCAAACCCTAACACCAAGCTATGTAACACTAGCGCCACATTTTTGCACACACAAGTTATTATTCATAAACGAATGATCGAAATTCGACTAGATCGTCAGCGTCGTGCATTTAAATTGGACATAGCCGAAAGTTGTAAAAGGTACAACTAGGAGACTAAGCTTTACTACAATATAGTATAACAGGTTATTCTACTGTTTTTATAACGCTGTGGATTTCACACAAAATTGGCGTATTTTCTCGAATTTTGTGCTCTAAAGGCCCAACTATAGTTGAAAATTACTTTCAATGCTAAATTATCTCCAATATTAATTATTGTGCCAGAAACGAAATAACACAAGAGTTTTACTATAATTGTTAGCTTATACAATATGCATATATCATCAGTGCTTAGTATTATACAACCAAATATCGGAAGAGAATTATCGTAAAACAAAAATGCCAATATTGATTCAGAGACGTTGGAATAGTAGTGCCTGGAGAGGATAGGGCCCTCCATGTTTATGGGCGAACTTGCACTATGGGCCAACATAATTTTGTCTTGGCTTGGCCCGCCAGACTGGAAAACGTTCCAACGTCAGTGAATATAAAATACTGCATTGCATACGTATCAGTACCATTCAGCTGCTGTCAGAAGGCAGATCAGAGCTTATATTGGTTGGATTCGTTTAAATAAATCGCCCTAAAAAGTTCAAAAGCAGCATGGTAATGTATACAAAACATCATACGCCGATAATACAGCAAATGCAACACAAAGACAGGGTCATACAATAAGGCTTGAATATCCTAACCAGCTACCACATTCTCAACAACATTATTCTCTCCTAAATCTGTTGGCTATGCCAACCCGATTCAGGATTGTGAAACAATTCGAGTTTCGGCCCATGTCACGTTTAGGGACAGGACGTTATAACGTTAGAAAAAGTACAGCTTAGAGCGGGGAGGTTCGGGGACGGGAGCTCACCAACTTAGGCTTAGGCAATGCCTCATACAGGGACCTTAGCTTAGGCTAAGACTAAGGCTTAATATATCGATAATTGCATAGCATGAGTTTCACTTTCGCTCCGAAAGGTTACATTGGACCGTGTTTCTATATAATATTGTGTAATAAAAAAGCAGAAATTAATTCGAGCATGAAAAAATTAACCAGCAGAAATTTTTCTAACAACGTCCTTAACGCCTTCGCAACGTTCGGTTAAAAACACAGCGCACTGCAGTTTCAAGTAAATGATTTAGTGAGGCGTAACGGTAATACAACTTTTTTGGTTTTGTCTTCAAAACAAGAACTTTAGAATTACGGAATTATTAACTTTTATATATATAATTGTCTGTCCTTGCTTTCAGTAGAGCTGTGCATTTACCGCTGTTTCGTCGTGTTTTGGACGCCTATCAGCAGCAGTATCTGCGAGTAAGTTTTTATAAAAAAACAAGATATATTGAAGACATATATATGACATGGCAAAAATATGACACTAATAAGGATGTAACAAGACGATGTATATTTATTTTAATCTTCAAAAAAGTATATTCTTCATACGGTAAGTATATATCTTAATAACGCTAAGATTAGCTTGAATATAACAAAATGACATTTAAATTTATTAACTATTATCATCATGGCCCATGTCAACTTTACGGGACGGGAATTAATGCATGCCATACCGTTTTCAATATACTAAGCCTAAACCTTAGTCTTAGCCTAAGCTAAGCTATATGGACATACGCGAAGTGTAAGCCTAAGTAGGGGTCTGCCGCCCACGAACCACCCGCTCTAAGCTCTTCTTTTTTCTAACGTTATAAAGTCCGGCCCCTAAAGTTTGGGCCATCATCTATTGACATGGGCCATCATCTATTATCATCATCATGATAAACATTTTTGCAGTTGTATACTTAGATATTACAAAATAGTGGCAGAACTGATAGTTTTTCACTGAAGAGTACCATGCTGTTTAGCGTAAACACATCCAAGATAAAAGCACGTTGCGGTGCGTCAATTCATACAGACCAAACGGGACAAAATGTACCCCCCCAAGATATCAAAGAGGATATTTGCCCTACTACCCTCCTCCCTCGAAATTCTAGGGACATTAAAACTTCGTAGAAAAGTCGTAGGAAAAATGAGCTCCAGAGCAAGTTATTGCCCCTCAACATTTGCATAGTTAGCTGCAATATGCGGCCATTATACTTAGGTGTAACTTGTTAAAGAAACAGTGGAGATAGAAATTTTTGGATTAACTCCTTTAAGATCGAATCGAGACATTATATCATACATGTACATACATACAGGTTCGAGCTCCCAGTGGGAAGAGATCATACTTCGTACTCCCAATGGGAGGCATCTGGCGGCCGGTGGCAGAGAGCTAGGTCAGAATTGATAAATTTTCGAACTTTTTTGATTTTTCCTAAATTTTGGCCAAATTCCCCTAATCGTTCCTCGTTTTTTTGTCACTTACTGCTAAAATGCTGCGCATTCTTTCAGTGAGCAGAGCGGTGGGCGGGAGAATGAGGAGCCTCCAGGTAGAGGGTCCAGCTATGTGCCAGGGGAATAATCCCTCTCACACTACCTGTGAGCATACGTTCATTATATACTGTTAAGCGCACATTTTTACACTACGTAATGGTTGCTGCAAAACTTAATTAGACACATGTTTAATTTTTTTGTTAAATGTAGACAGAAGATTTTGCTGAAACTCTGGAAAAGCACGTAGATGGTGATGCTTTTATTAATTGTAAACTTATAATTAGGCTACCAACTACACTTTCAGCCAGGGTTAGACGAGCCGAATAGAATATTGCGATTCCGACATGCCTTCGTTATACAATAAGAATATAACTGCCATCGTTTGTGTAAAATTATGTAGAGGTCCTTTCACAAGGTTAGACATTTAGCTCAAAATTGGAAAACAAGTTTTTTTGCATTATTGGTGAATTTGAACGTGTGAACATTGTTCAAATATTTCAAGAGAATTCTTTTAACCAAGCATGGACGTAGATGCGTTACCTGAAAAATTTGAGCTAAAATTTTTATTTCAAATGTTGACGCATCGTAATTAACATTGTTTATCTTCTAAAAATTAAAATTTGAAACAAAATTGAGGTCAAATTTTGAGTACACAGTTTGAACACATGAAACCATCTTCACGAATTTCTAAATGATTTCTACATAGCGGAAAAATAAAACAAATCACGGGTCACATATTACGTATATGTAATAAGATAAGCGACGATGTGTTGCTGATTCAGGTGATGTTATGAGTCGATTTGATAACGCAAAAAAAAAGATATGTTATATACATCCTAGCGAATGATCGACATAACTATCAAGAAATTTTAACCCCCAAACATATAAGAATCAACCCGTGTGATAGATATTTAGTTATTATACCAAGAGTATATGACTGAATCTTATAGTTGAGTGCGACATTTATGTCACACAAACACCATACGGGTTGTGCGATCACGCGCTCGGGTTTTGCGTCATTTGTTCCAGCTTTCAAGCTATGTGAGACAAAAATTCAATTTTTGCCCTGTCTCCATTCAACTTTCCTCAACTTGAATTTCCCAAAAAATTATGAAAACAAAAATGAAAGGCGTAAAACTAAAACATTGAAAATTAAGTACTGGACGGAAATAAGTCAGAGAGGCAAGGTAAAATTGGAAAATTCAACTTTTGCCCTCTCTCCATTCAACTTTCCTCAACTTGAATTTCCCCAAAAATAATGAAAACAAAAATGAAAGGCGTAAAAATATAACATTAAAAATTAAGTACTGGACGGAAGTTGGTCAGGAAGGCAAGGTAAAATTGGAAAATTCAACTTTTGCCCTGTCTCCATTCAACTTTCCTCAACTTGAATTTCCCCAAAAATAATGAAAACAAAAATGAAAGGCGTAAAATAAAACATTGAAAATTAAGTGCTGGACGGAAGTTGGTCAGGGCGGCAAGGTAAAATGGGAAAATTCAAGTTTGCCCGGTCTCCATTCAACTTTCCTCAACTTGAATTTCCCCAAAAATAATGTAAACAAAAATGAAAGGCGTAAAAATAAAACATTGAAAATTAAGTACTGGACGGAAATAAGTCAGAGAGGCAAGGTAAAATTGGAAAATTCAACTTTTGCCCTCTCTCCATTCAACTTTCCTCAACTTGAATTTCCCCAAAAATAATGAAAACAAAAATGAAAGGCGTAAAAATATAACATTAAAAATTAAGTACTGGACGGAAGTTGGTCAGGAAGGCAAGGTAAAATTGGAAATTTCAACTTTTGCCCTGTCTCCATTCAACTTTCCTCAACTTGAATTTCCCCAAAAATAATGAAAACAAAAATGAAAGGCGTAAAATAAAACATTGACAATTAAGTACTGGACGGAAGTTGGTCAGGGCGGCAAGGTAAAATGGGAAAATTCAAGTTTGCCCTGTCTCCATTCAACTTTCCTCAACTTGAATTTCCCCAAAAATAATGAAAACAAAAATGAAAGGCGTAAAATAAAACATTGAAAATTAAGTACTGGACGGAAGTTGGTCAGGAAGGCAAGGTAAGATTGGAAAATTCAATTTTTGCCCTGTCTCCATTCAACTTTCTACAACTTAAATTTCCCCAAAAATAATGAAAACAAAAATGAAAGGCGTAAAAATAGGACATTGAGCGTTAAATGCTAAACGAAAGTTGGTGAGGATCAAAGTAATATTGGAAAATTTGTATCCCAACGCTTAAAGTGGAGCAAATGACGCAAAGGTCAACTTCGCCGTCCAGCAACCTAAATCATGTTATGTGTCACAAAAGTGTCACATTGCTGTTCTTAAGTCTATCGTTGACCCTTGAATTTATTAACTAAACTTGCTTAAAAATGATATTAAAATATGAATAACTTTTAAGCATTCAATGGAAATCACTCACATTAAAGACAATGTGTAATTTGTAATTAAAAATAAAGCAAATGAACACCAAATAATAAACTTAAGTACATGTGTGAGCAATTTTAGAGATATAATGATATGAAAATTACACAATGCACTAAAAATTGTTGCACATACAGTTTACTACTAAAACAAGAAAAAACATATGTGACCAGCCGTAACAAAGATGATATGTATCCCTTCCCGTACGTATATTGTCCGTTAAGTGACTGATTTAAAATTTAGTCAACGCAACCATATATGAACTAATTCGGCGGAGCTCACCAATTCAATAATTAGCTAAGTCATTATTGTCTAGGGTCCAATAACATGAATACTGAGTTGAGTCAATGTATATTTTAATAAATGTTCATCTCTACAAAGTCAAAGCTTAAAGCGCCAAATCGCGATGCCGTAAATTACTTCGTAGACCAACGGTTGAAGCAAATTTCATACGATTTGCCAAGCAAAAGCCTTACGTTTAGCCTAAGTTCAGTTATTATACAAGATTTAGACAAAGCACAAGTCGAGGAGCTGCCGCTTTAAGTTGTTGGTGCTATACATCCGTTAGATCGCTGCTTCTAGCGTTAGAAAGTCAAGCAAATTATGAGAGAATAAATTAATTTTGTATCAGAAACTCATTTCGAAGGCTTAGTATATATATTGTTTAATATAAGAGGTTTAATTTATAGCTAAGGCTTAGAGTTATGCTTAGTATATCGAGAACGGAATCACATGCATCTTACCTGGGTCCCTAAACGGTACATTGACCAACTAACCTATGGATTTCACATTTATATAAAACAAAGACAATAATAGAGTACTGAATATATATACTTATTTATATCATAAATGTGTGAATCGTTGAATTTTAAACAAAAAGGGTTAAATATAAATTTGTACTGAAGAAACATCGACCTGTCCATTTGTTGGCACAAGTAATTCTTAGGTGTGTTAGGTTACATGGTTAGAAAAAATATTGGCTTAGGGCGCGCGATTCAAAAGATACCAACCCAATGACTTAGGCATAGTGTATATGTCATATAAGCACCTAAGCTTATTCAATTCTAAGGCGTACGTTTATATATCAACAACGGCATGAAATGCATTACACTTTACTCATTGAATGTTACTTTGGCTCGTTCGTGCATTGTTCTTCATCCTATTGAATCAATTTATATAGAACTAAACAATAAACGATAAGCAAAAATTAGTAATAAAAGAAAATGTAAATTGTAGTTACGAAATAAAAATCTAAGCAAACAATTATTACAACTGTACGATACAAATCGGTAAGCACATTATTTATATAGCAAAAATATGGCAAGAAAGTGATTTGAAAAGTTGGAGTAAAATTTGACAATTTCTACAGTAGTGTAAGAATATGTTTAGAGTACGGTATACAATGAGATTTGCAGATGTTGATGAGTATAGTGAAGCATTAGCATTCGTTTAGAGGGAATAATACTGAAACTAATAAGTACGGTATACAGTGAGAAAGTATCTTTATGTTTGAAGCTATGTAATAGTATAAGTATATTTTTCAAACCAACCCTGAGAAGCCTAAATGACGTGCAGTACCATTCTAAATTTACTAAATCTAAACTATCCTTATTTTCATAATTTTTCGACTATCGCTGTTAGTGAGCAAACGTCGGTGGATTGCTATTCTCTAAACACCACGCAATAACCTTCTAATCTAATCATGTACAGAAACATCCCTTAGAAAAGCGAATTGGACCTCAAATTTCTTATAAAATGCTAACTTGCCTTCTTATAAGTAGACGCAAAATAAACGATTATATATACTCGCACAAAAGACTTAAATGGGAATGTACTATTCGAGTAACAGGTGCTTGCAATATCAACCAGCTTAATATATATCTAGTAGCCCTTAATAAAAACTGCAAATGCATTTGAAACTATACTGTGACAAACGCAAAGTTCTTTCCAAAATACTTTCATGGGAAGACTTAAATTGATCGCACTCTCAGCAACCACCATATCCTGTAGCAATTTTACGATGAACTAAACAATTATGGCAAAGTAATATTATTACCATGAAGCATATTTTAAAATAATACATGATAACAAAGGCGCAGTCAGAGAGGCACAATAAAAATTATTCATCAAGGTCCCTCTCGTTGAAAACATCTCCTTCAAATCCTCGAAAGTGACGACGCCCTCCAGGATAACGTCTTTAAACCAGCTGCAGTACTATTACGTAAAATAAGGCAAAGCAAATCTCAACGAAACGTTAAATATTGCAACCTTTATTTGAATATCGGAGAATCCAATACAAAATCCGACGTACGCCCGTGAATACATATATTATTTAAAAACATGATTCGCTGTTGTCAAAATATAATCTTATAATTTATAAAGTCTTGTATTTTCATTCCCTAGTCCGTAAAACACTGATTGATATACACACGAATAGAAAACATATATCAGTTTTATCCAAAAATCATGAATTATAAACCTGTAACATGTAACGTTTGACGTATTAACGCCATCATCTGAATTATTTATTGTTTGATGTTTACCCAATAATTAACAACAAAATGATTTCAGTATATATTAATGAATGAAGAAATCTTGAAACATTAACATTAAAAATCAAATACCCAAATCTCGATCATCTATTTGACTCGGCTATAAAGTAATATGCTATAGTATTTGTATAAGAATTTTTATCTTCAAATAAACTGACTGCATTGCACGTCTTAAACTGCAATATTAGCACTCTATGGAAGCCTGGTTTTCTGGATCAGCCTAGACCGACCGCTCGTGTACTCTGTCTTTATAGTAAGAAAGTTGATACAGGTCCCATATAACCATGGAATGCTTCACCAGGCTAAGGCTTAGATTTAGTATATGGAGAATGTCATAGGGTACGTTTCACTTCCGCTCGTAAACATAACATTGACCTGATGTTTGATCCTTCACGGTTCCAATAATTGCCTACAGCGCTGTGTAACATAGCTGTTGCGGTACATAACGCTCACGCGTAATGAATGCAGGTTTGGTTGTTATAATTTATACACTCACTATTTATGTCTTAATTATATTTTAAATATCTTACGCAAATTCATTTTTAAATATGTAATACAACTTACGCAACGATTATTTATACGTAAAATTGAAATTTGGCAAATAGATAAAGTTTGTCAGTCAGAAGTCAGCGTTTTAGTTTTTAATTCGAAATATACCTTCTTAAAGGAATCTCTGTACAAAAGTTTGGGAATGTTTTCCAAAGTTCCGACATAATTTTTTAAACGCAACACTAGTTTATTGATTGTTGGTTACTACGAACGGCTGTGCGAAATACAGCATTATCGGTAATGAAAGGGCTGCCGACAATAACAAATGTATATACATGTTTGTACAAATAAAACTGTAATACAAGAAATCAATACTAATATATTCCAACGGTACTTTTTTTCAAACATGACCATTCGGCCCTGACCGCAAAAGAGCGTTTTTTGGTTCGCTAAAATTTTAGAATATTTTTCGCTATTAAATTTACACCCAAAGAATCATTTGTACCATTTCTCGAACTCGAAATAGGTCTTAGTTATTAGGAAGAAGTATGGTTTCCCAAAACGGTGACAGTATTACGTTGGCACCTGAGATTTGTAGAATTAATTTAAATATGGTTTATCACTTAGCAAAGACCAAAAGATAAATTATAGAAAATGAAAATTCCCACACTATCTGAGAACAGAATATCGTAGCTTTTACGCGGCCTGGTCAATAAATAAATATTCAGCATTTGGAAAACGTAGCTGTACTGTACCAAAAAATAAGTGAGTTGTTTTCATACGTGTTCATAGCGGTAACGGGAAAGACAACCCCCGTAAAGATCGGATTACCCACCAGCACACCGATGACACGCGAAAAATACTAGCAGTTATGAGCTAAATTACACAGTTTTTTAGGAAATCTTGCGGAAATTATGATGAAAAATAGGAAGAATGTGAGAAATCTTACGTTAACACCCCTTGCCTATCCCAAGGCAACTATCCCGTAATATATACCATTAAAAGCCACAAAACTTTTATTGTAGATTCATCGCTTGTTAAACGATTGAAACCTACGTAATTCTAATGGGGTTTACGAATACATGGTTGAAAATTACTCTTGATAAATCTTAATACTGGAGATTTAGCAGATACCCAATATGGGCTCAGGGTTGTCTAATGCTAGTTATATTAGAACCGTAGATTATTCAATCAGGAGTGCTATATCATACAACGTTATGCATGAATACGAATTATAAAATTTCATTTGATTAATGTTAAAAATGACATATAAGCGCAAAAACAGTTGCATTGCAAGCAGATAGATTAGCAGACGTCGCCCTAGGTCTTTCAACCAGCATCGTAAGCAGATAAACAAGCTGCCGCCCCTTAGTTCTTTGAACCAGAGTCGCAAGATGATAAGCAAGAAGCCGCCGTCGTAGTTCTTTAAAGCAGCATCATAAACGGGTAGACAAGCAACCGAGCCTTAGTTCTTTGAAGCAGGGTCGCAAGCTGATAAACAAGATGCCGCTGTCTTTGTTTTTCAAACTGGCATCGTAAGCGGATGCACAAGTAGCCACCCTTTCGGTATTTGAAGCAGGATCGCAAGCTGATAAACAAGAAACCATCGTCTTAGTTTTTCAAACCAGCATCGTAAGCAGATAAACAAGCTGCCGCCCCTTAGTTCTTTGAACCAGAGTCGCAAGATGATAAGCAAGAAGCCGCCGTCGTAGTTCTTTAAAGCAGCATCATAAACGGGTAGACAAGCAACCGAGCCTTAGTTCTTTGAAGCAGGGTCGCAAGCTGATAAACAAGATGCCGCCTTCTTTGTTTTTCAAACTAGCATCGTAAGCGGATAGACAAGTATCCGCACCTTAGGTCTTTGAAGCAGGATCGCAAGCTGATAAACAAGAAGCCAACGTCTTCGTTTTTCAAACCAGCGTCGTAAGCGGATGGACAAGTATTCGCTTCTTAGGTCTTTGAAGTAGGATCTAGGATCGCAAGCAAATAAATCACCGTCTTAGGTCTAGAAACCAGTATTGTAAGCGTATAGACAAACAGTCGCCTCTTAGTTCTTTGTAGCAGGATCGGAACCTGATAAATAAGAAGCGTCCATCATAGCTCTTTAAATTAACATCGTAACCGAGTATATAAGCAGCCATCACATTAGTTCTTCACGATCTCAATATACACCAGCTAGAACCATTTTGATACCGTAGGTGATTTTTGATCTTCCAAACGTCCAAATATTATAGTTGAGGTACGCTTGTCAAATTGTATATAATCCCGAAATGTTAACATCTGATGAATTTATCCGTATAACAGACAATCTCGCAGCTTGCGATGTAGTTTTATTTGTTCAAGCTGTATTAAACGCAACTCTATTATGGTTTTGATTCGTGTGATCGCTACTCAGAATTTCTTCGATGGTAAAAAATTTCGCCTTCTTTGGTGATAAACATGGTTTTTCGAAACGATTTTCGTGTTTCTCCATAATTTGATCACTCATGATACCATGACTGCGTCTACCACTCATATAGCTGCCGCCAACGCTATGTGAAGATGTTACGCTAGTAATTTTTGAGAACATAGCTGTCATTTCATGGTGATTTTCGTAGGGCATCGGAAGAGATTTATTAAAATTACCGCTGCATAGGTCATGGATTTCCATATCGGCAATCGAGCTGAGCTGCAAGCAAAATTTTTTATTGTTACTGCTATTACAGGAAGACTGACCTTTTGGAAATAGGCTAAAATCAATTTCTTCGCCAAGTCTTGCTACTGCTTCTGCTGAAGACTCGGTGTGTTTACCGGGATTTAGTTGTAAAGATGGAAAAAGTACCGCTTTAGGTTCAACTTTAGTAGGCGAGTGGGCGAAATGACCCTGATTACTCGCAATCTCTTTGTTACTATGTTGCGGCGACGTTAACGATTGGTCTTGCTCTATTCGGTTTTCCAAAATACCAGCAGGAAATATGCTTTGAATCGACGATGCATTTTGCAGCTGAACTAACGATGCTGGTGGCGGAAATATTCCGCTTACCGGAGTAAACTGCTTACACGTGGCATTACTGAAACTTTTGTGATCGCTAGAAGCGGAAATTGATGTCATATGCTGCGAACTACTGAGATTCGGTGGAAGAAATCTTTAGAAGCGGAGGGGCCCTACTGTCGGCGTATTGCTTAAACGGATCGGATCTGTTTGCACGCATTATATTCCTGATGGACGGGATACACAATAGTGTGGATTTCCCGTCGGTTACATTACGATAAGAAGACGGAATGGTCGCAGGGCGATAATCAAACGATTTTAGTTACTGATGACGATCAAGTGAAAGATTTTCAGCGGCCCTCTTATGGCAGACCAAGGGCACGATTAAATCCATTGGCGTTCTTTAGTTATCCGGTGATGAGAGCCTGTATGGCAGGATAGTCGGTTTCATCGAGGGCGGCCTTATTCGCAAGAACGAATAATCACAAACGTGATTATTTAACGATGACGGCTGAAACTACTTAACCAGACATGGGGTGTCGGGCATTGTAAGTTGACACTGCAGGTTTGAAAAGAAGGGGCTCATTCGAGGGCGAGAAAGACACAGGAGGAGGAGTTGAAGTTGGACATATACATACCGTCGTGTATAAATTATACCTATCCCGAGCAACTATCAACAGCTAAATTTAGAGTAAGTAACGGCTGTCCGTTCAAATTGTAATATCCTTAAATTGAAGGTTAAATATTCGTGCGATTCGAAACTTTTTAACCTTGTTGGAAGAGCCGCGAAATTCTCTACCGGAAAATCTTCGGGTCATCCTCCTGAAATCTAAACCGTTAAGACCGCTACGGGCCGACAAACGAGGCCGCGGCCGTCATTGCCGAGTAATCGGGAACTACCGTATCCTTAATTTCCATTAATTTAGGCTTGTAGCTTTCTATAGTTTTCGTGGCCATGGCTAGTGTCTATTTCCCGACCATGGCTACATGTATTGTTCAACTTAAGTAACGTTGATACTTTAAGTTGCAATTACTATCAAGCTAATGGTTTAGCTTCGAGAGATAAGTGGCCTCCTATTCCCGGACGGCCACAATTTTTGTAACTACGATGCTATAGTGCGGGTGGTCAGGCTCCGGGCGGTTCCAATGACTGGCAAAAAAGCCAAACCCCATCAGGTCGAAAACTTCCGACTATTCTCGATTGTTCCCCTGATCTGTTCGAACTGCATTTCCAGATAGTGGCATATAACAAACGAAACATGCAATTGCAAAACACGGCGAACTTAGCAATGACTATGCATAGAAGGAATTAATAACCGAAATGTTAACAATAAAATACACAAATAGTATTAATAAGCGAGGTGTTAATATACGAAACAATGTTATGAGCTTATCCATGGCACCATGCAATCATTCGTTAGTAGAGAATTACAGTTGGACAACCAGCATTAAGCTGCTAGAACCTTAGTACAAAAATCTACTTAACGATCCCTCAAATTGCTTTTAGGGTGTTTTTAAGCGAGTTTATTGCCAGATTCCTGCTGAAACACACGCTAACGGACCGGGACGGTCCTGTTAAAATAAAACGTCAGCTATGCGTAAGATTTTCCACTGTGTGATCACGACCATACACACAGTGCATGGTAGTTGGGAGGGTTATACTATGCGGCACAAGTAATGGTGTCGCGGACACCGTATATATTACACTACGGTGTCTTCGACACCCTATGATTGTACAGTTGTTTGAAAAAGGCAGCAAAATAATAGTTAAGTGAAATTTGAAAATATTTACGCCAATTGATTGTATCCTATAAATAATGCTGTTTAAAGCTTTGTATAAGGAAGCGCATGGACAAATCTAGCACTGTATATACTCCCTATAACAGAAAAACAACAAGGCATCTTGCCAAAGAACTTTCATTTTCGCTAGTCAGAAATTTGCAATGTCCATGACGTCATACATAAATGCTGATGGTGTCCTAAACACCACATAAAAATGCTCAAAAATACAGCGTTGGTGTTCTGTACACTATATCGTTAACGGTCTTCCGCAGGCTGTACGGGGACCAAACTTGCCCACGGTGATTCAAATTATAACGAAAACGCAGCATTAGTTACATTAAATTTTTTATAAGTTTTAGTGAACGTTGACTTATGGACCGGTACTTGAACTTGCCATATTAGCTTCTTTTTGGCATAGACGATAGCCCAAAGGGATTAATCGGAGTCAAATTTTAGCCTAAGCCTTTCGAAAACCTTCAAGTTAGGAGAAAATGGCGCAGCGTTGCACCCACACGCGCACCTACTTTTTGAATATTAAATACGATCTGACAAAACTTTGGTCTCATGTCGAGCCGGAGCAAAACCCTTAATTTGTCATGATGACTAACTTTTGACATTTTTGTTATATCACGGTGGCCCTTTAGGGTTTGATTTGACATTCACGGATTCAGCTTTTTGGTTATGCAGTTTCATTAATAGCAGATTTGTCTCTCTCCCCTTCATATAGGAAGTCACTAGCACGACAGCTAGTATGCTCGTGCTCGCTTAAGTAGCTCCAACGCTCGCGAAATATCAAAAAACGAGCATTGGTGTTACGCGCATCGCAATTGAAATGCAGCGCACGACAACAGCGACGTAACATAACACACATTTAAATTGCAGAAAAGGAGGAAAAAATAAGAACATTAGAAATAGAGAGGGAGGGAATTTAAGGCTTAGGACGAGAATCTCAGGACGAGCTAGGGGATAGGATAGGATCGCAACAGGATAGGAGGTGAGATGAAAGCTGAATTAGAGAGGAGATGAGTTAGGGAGCTGGAGTCATCGATAAAGTGGCCGAAGACTTCTAGGAGAATACAAAATCTGTGCTTACCTTGGGTGCGTCGCCTGCACCGCCTACAAGACTGAGATGTATTACCGGAGACCTTAAACTAAATTCTGGCTATAAGGAAGCGGCCAAAGCTGGTTAGATCCTACGGGACAGCAAAATTATTCGACTAATGGATTGCCGAATATGGCAAAATAGCCGATAAAAAGATTGGTAGATAAAACTTTGAAGAGAGGCAACACTTAAAAGTACTTGGAATCTTACCTACAGCGGTCATAGCATCGTCTGCAAATTTATCTATAACTAAAACGTTTCTTATTTTTGCGCAAGCCCAATCCGTTAAGCTAAATTAGAGTCGTCCCCAAATTGACACCAAATTTGCTATTCGAGATGGGGATGCTAAATTTGGCTAATCGTATCTAATCGTTCTAGGGTATCCTAAGGCACACTCCGTGCTTTAAGCTAGTCAGCAACCAACTAAGTAACCCAAAAGTAATATAACAAGAATATAAGAGCCAGGATAGGTCGCACCCCCAGGGTGCAAAATAAAGCTTGTTTCGGCTTACAACGAAAACCAGTTTACGTGTTTTCTGATCAAAATTCACTACGTACCAAATTCTCCAAAGCATCTTGTTCGCCATACACTCAGAGAATTTGCTTGGTGGTTGGCGAGTGAATTTATTTCATTTCACAGAAATCAATGCTTGCAGGCAGTGAATTCGGAGTAACGTAATTGCACAGCGACCCAGTTTTATACATCATTTACGATAAGATGCGTGCACCAAGGCCAAATTATGTCATGCGTCCAACTCAACTAGTTCGGATGAACTATAGCTTAGCTGCACTACTATGGTACATTTTTATAGCTTAGCTAGTCTTAATGTGACAAACAGGGAGCTTAGCTTGGCACTGTGTGACAAACGGAGCGTCCGGCTAGACTGTTATTTGAGAAATTTTATTTAGTATTGTGCTTAGTATAATAGCATTTTGTTCTACAGTATTTTCATACTAATTCTAAGTTATATGTTTGTTTTATTAATTAATTATATACAATTAACGTTTTAAACTGTATGCCGCTTTTGGGGCATTATTTAGATACGTATAGTAAAAAGTAATGTTTGCGGACTAAATAGTCTCTGGCTTAAGCTATAAGGGCTCGACTTGGATTTATACACTAGTGACAAAAGCACATTCCGGCTCAACGCTAGATTACAAATGCATTGCATAGCTGGGCTATTCAAAATTTGGCCCATGTTTCACCTTTAGGTGTGGCAACATTAAGCGTTTAGAAAAAGAACTGCTTAGAGTGGGGGTTCGCGGGGCATCAGCCCCGCGACATAGGCTTAGGCTTAATTCACTGTGTCATCTAGGGACCTTCGCTTAGGCTAAGACTAAGGCATTAGGCTCAAGTGTATCAAGAACAGCATGGCATGGCATTCACTCCCCCTAAGTGTTTACGCTGGCCCAAAATTTTAATAGTCGAGCTGGACTGCCCGCGTGACATAGTAGCTAGCCCATTTGAACGCGTGACATAATTGGGACCTTGCGCACGCAGTTTGTTCTGCATCAAACAAAGCATTAGATGTTTTAAGGTATACTAAAGTTCGTGTTCTGAGGTTGATATATAGTGCATTTGAGCCAGGCATAACCTGCTAGAAGAATTAATAATAAAAGCTAAAATAGGGTTCGACAGGGCACGGGCAGACCATCAGACGTTAAACTTTAGGGGACAGTACAATTACCGCGTGGGTGCGCATTGGCTACAACGAACTGCATGGGGTTAGACATTTTAATCGACTGCCTATTGACTGAAACTTGACTGGCCACGGGATTCGTTCAGATTTATTCTTAACAACGTTGAATCCAACAAGTATTTTGTAAGACCATGTTGGGAGTATAGGTTGGGCATTATGACCTGTGAGCAGGCGTCGGTGCCGATCCTCATGGGGGACCTCAGGCGGTATTATCCAGATACTAAGACACGTGCGCAAGGCGTGTTCGGGTTGGTTCCGAACACACCTCATAAAGTATGCCTGTGTGGCTTCATGTGGAAGTTCTGTTCCCACAGGGTGCTGTCTACCACCATCCATTTTATATGGTGTGTTGGACACCGTTGTGTTTATGGTGGCATTTTAGGATAATGCACATAGGTAAGTTTACTGTATATAATGGCATGGTGTAGACTACACCATCAATTTATTTAATTTGGTGTTAGGTACACCAAAATGTTATTTACGCACTTTTTATTTTTCTCTATCGTATCCTAGACTCCGTTTGTCAGGCAAAAGAACAATTGGCATACGTTAACACTATAGTTAAGTTGATTGTTACGTTATCGCCATATGTTTTATAGTGTGGGCATGTGCTGTAAACTATTAGATGATATACTGTAGACTATTGGAGACAAAACTTTCACAACGGGGGGCCTTTTATTACGTCAACACCGCGTTTAGCTGGAGAGTGGACGACAAAGCAACACAGCAACGATAACAGGCAGAAGATTTAAAAGGCTGCATTTGGAGTCAATTTAGAGCTGTTTGTCAGTCAGTTTCGCAACGCATGTCGACTCTAAACAGATATGACCGTTTTATTAACAGGTTGTCAAGCTTCTATTGTTGGTGTCTGGTATGTCGTTTTTCCTCGCAGAATGATATTCAAATGTGCGCAGTTGTAATAACCGCTTGTAACAGGTCCGTGGCTAATTTCAGTTGTCACTGCAAAGTATGTCAATGAGCCACCGCAAACCATGTCAATGACGCAAAAGCCTCCAACTGGGTCAGGAGGCCATTCCAATAGCGTCACTAAGGCCATGCCGCCTAAAGTCATGTAAGTGACAACCTAAAATAGCAGCCATGTAAATTATCCCCTTTTGATTTCCAACACACAAATTCAGCAAAAAAGCGCAAACGTAAAGTTTGGTAATACACAAGCTATTTGCTTATAACTAGCGATACCTTTCCAGCAAACCTAACGCTTTTGGTTAAAAATTTTTTGGAACTGTGATGCATCAACCAGTCATACCACTTTTGAGAGATGTTTATTAGGGGAAGGTTACATGGAAGTGTTGGGACAAAAGGTTTTGTATACCTCCTGAATAACTATGAAACACAACTGCAAAGGTCTGACAAAAAGTTAAAACAGTTAAATTGTTGTACTATTCATTATTCAATAAACAGCTACATTTGATATTTGGTGCTCAAGTTTTGAGCTTTATGTCAGTTATTTCAAGAGGAATGGAACTGAATTTTACATTCGACCTGCCGCCAAAAAACCATGCCGGCAGAAGCACTCTAAGGAGTGAATTGGGTGAACCATTACAAACACAAAATACGCACCAACAATGCTCATTGGCGGGAGAGGACATGGTCTCGCCCTGAGTCATCGGAGTTCCTTCGCAATGCACCTGCTGTCAGGTGCTCTACTCCTCCTTCCACAGTGCGCCCCAGCGGTCGAATGCAAAAACTATGCCCAAATGGCCGTAATCAACGCCGATCACCAACTGACCCCGGGCAGACCGAAGGCCAACAAACTCCCAATTCCTTCCTCCGAAAATCCGAACCCCCCCAACCCCCGGAACCTTGATTTCTTATAGGCGTGATGTTTACTATCTCTAGACAGGAAATCGTATTTGACTGTGTCTGATCATTCACGGCCCTTGGCGGATGGAAGGCAGGCCTGTTACCCATCTGTGCGCAACGCCGAACTTTCTGACATGTGGGCTATCCCGCTTGGCGCCCATGAGACCACCTGCTCTCCCGGCGCCTGAGCCCAGTAAACTCTCCTTCTCCGGAACTAGTTTCGCGAAAACTAGCCAAAATTGAAAAAAATTAGGGAACATTTTAGCAAAAACGATAGAATGTGATGAGGGTTTTTTGATTTTTTGACATTTAAAATATTTTTTGTTTTTAGTAATTGGGACAATTGTTTAATAAACGTTTAACATCTCCCCGCCGCGCATCCTGCCTGGCCTTACGTTCAGCTGAGCCCTATTCTCCGTACAACCGGTTACTTCTTACCAACGGTGTCTCCGAGCTTTGAGCATTAAAATTTATAACAAATACCCAAAATAAAAGATAAGCAATGGTCATGTTTTAACGATAAATTTTTAACTGTTAACTATAGAATTGTTTTATTTTACATTAGTTTATAATATATGAAACTGTTCAGGAGTTATATGTTACAAATTAAAATAATGCTAACCTTAATTGGTTGCAGAATTAGCGCTGAGGGGCTTCCCAAATTTTGGGAATTTCAAAAAATAAAAATTATCAAATTCCGGAAATTTTATAGAAAACTGAATTCCAGATTTCCCAGACTCCGGCATCCCCATGACACTTAAATTCCAAATTTCCCAAATTTCCAGAATTCTGAGTTTCCAAGGTTCCGTAAATTCAATTTTCATGTTCCTAAGCCCGCTTCGAAAAATGGTCATGCCATTACACAATACCGTGACCAGGTCGTCGGATCAGCAGAGGTGACAAAGCGCTGACCCAATCCTATTCTGGTGGTTTTAACCGACATTCTCCGAATCGTGGATTCTCTGAAAACAGTCCAAAATCAGTCATATAAGATTTGTGAAACGCGCATTAGCTGGTGAAGTATCAGCTAAACACATTTTCCAATTTATTCATTTAATTATTCTTAAAAATGTTGCTAATGTTTGACTATTTTGTGGGTGACGTGCCCTGTGTTTTTTCTTTGTTAGTTTTAATAGCTGAACATAGTTTCTTTTAGCTTTAGAACATGTCAATCTGTTCTACTACATTTACATAATACGACAAGCCTTCCGTTTGATAATCCACTGCTTCGATTTCTAATAATAGCTTTCATTTCTATTTATCCAGTTTGAAAGAGCTGCATCTTCACAACATTGTTTATTTTTGTTAAAGTTTCACATCACATCAAAACCATTTCCAATGATTACTTCGTTAGCTACACAAAATTGTCCCATATACTAAAGTAACTGCCAACATTTGAATGTTATATACATACATGGCGGCAGGGGGTGAGAGGATAACCCCCTGGGGGTCCGGACACCCCTCCCCCCGAGACCGAAAAGCCAGGGGGGTGACCCGCCCGCCGGGTTGAGGTGAGCAGCACCGCCCACCGTAGGGGGCTTGGCAGCTCCTCTCAAAGTAGGATTTTCATATGCAGCACCTTGCGCAAATTGCGCCTGCTTCTTGCTAAAGGTGCATGTGTGTTCATAAATTTTTCGAAAAGCTTTTTGTTCACGACGTCATTCCCTGAGGTAAAAGTTAATCAAATTATACTTTATTTATACACAAACATAATGCAAATTGTATTTATTTTTATGCACTAAATACAACTGATATCAATATGTACTTACACTATAATCGTCACCAGTGATCAGATGTTAGTTGGAGTAAGCTCCCTTTCTGATCGAAATGTTTTATTGAAACCGATATATATATATATATATCTAGATAATAGGTCTACTTTACATTAGCAATTCCATTGCAAGTATAGTTTGATCCCTGCTTATTTACACTTATGCTATTCTTTCCATTGTCTATAATATTGATTTGTTTTCAATAAACTAAACTAACTAACTAACACTAACTAGATATTTTGACATTGAATGTCTGCTATGATCCACGGTGGATTAACAGCGAACTCAACAATTTGTTGTAAACAGAAACTGCCAGCTGCTGGTAAACAGAAACTTTACATTTTACACAATTCTCGGAATTATAAAGCTCAGAATGCAATCTACACTTCTCAGAATCGGAAACCCCGAAGAGGGGGGGGGGGGTGCGGACGCAAAAATCCCCGCCTCAACCAGTTTTGAGGCCGGACTGTGCAGAAATTGAACTCATAGGCGAAAAATATGGCAAAAAGAAAAAAGGTCCTCACGACCAACCCCCCTAGGAAAATTTGGCCGGCCAGGGTGATTACCCCCTGGGATGGCCGCGACCCCCCGTGGAGTTACTCGACCCCCTATGGCATGACCGACCGCCGCCATGTACGGTTATATATATTTAAAATTAAATTGTAATCTAATTTTAATGTGCATAGGTCACACGCAGCTTCCTAAATCGCGGTAAATGCTTAAAATTCCATCCGGCACTTGGCTACGTGCTAAAACTGTTCATTTAATATTATGCATTGATTTATTATTATTTTAAACACACCGGAAAATATAATCAAACCTCTAACGATCAATTATGCTGTTACAGATGAACTCTAGAGTTTTCGCTCGTTATTTTCAAACCCTTCGTCGGAAATGCCTGTAGCAACGATTCGTCACAAATCTTTATTTT
>JASANE010025224.1:0-15039 GCA_030248225.1 Trileptium ribeirensis | reverse complement strand
AATATAGAAAATCACGGTGGTCTCTCCAGTGTCCGAATGACGACGTTCTCGGCTTTTAATAATTACTTCTGAGCGTCCAGTGACAGGTCGACGTTGTGTCTGATGAAAAACTGTTTCGTGCAGTTGGCTATTATTGTCTTCCAGCTATTTCAACGGTGTGTGAAGATTTATATTGATATTTACAACAGTTACGGTTAAGTATTGTGTCCCACATGTATGTTGCTTTATCGGTTACACAAAATAATTGGTTAGCGTTGCAACTCGCAATGTCTTTTAAGTCTGTAGATAGTAGCGTTTCTTCAAATGTAGCAATTGTTCCATGTTGTATATTAAGTTATATATATAAAGTATTACAAAAATCATAGCAACACCACTTATATTTTACCTCAAGTATCTGTTTAGTTGACCAAGCTGCTGGTGTTATCTGATTCAAAATATTGCCTTTAAAGTGATATAGAGTATTTGCTTGATAGCATTCTGCGCATGTAACAAAACTCAGTAGTTTTTCATGCATTACAATACCTTTAGATTAAAAAATCCTGTGTCAGTGCGTATTATAAGAGTGACAACTATACAGTTATAAGCAGTTATTTGTATTGGGTCAGTTCTTGGTACAAAAAGTTTCATTTCGATGTTGTCCTAGGGTCTCTGATGTAAAAGGCACACAGTGTACTACTTTCGGTAAAGCGATGGCGTGCCCGTTTTTGTGTTGTCACAAATTTGATATTCGAAGATCTGTGGGTTGGCCAACCTGATAGTTATTAAGTCAGGAGCAACTAAGATTAGCAGATAATATAGTACGAACTAATTATTAGTAAGACTATTGCTTTGCTACGTCTTGACATTTGATTAATTGCTATCTCACACTGTTTAAGAATTTTTAAATGTGTTAGCGAACCGACAAAGTACGAAAATTTAGTTTCTTTAAGCCTTTCGAGCTGACCTTTAAGTGCATCACCTTCAGTTTTTAACATTTCTGAAGTTTGTACTGCATTTACGTATCTTCTCTGCGCGGAGAAATAGCGCCTTCTTTCTCTCGATAACGTTCTTGATGACGTAAGTGATCGCCTTTGATAATCTTCTCTAGCTCTGTCACGATAATTTCAGTCCCCAGCGACCTCAAAAATGTAGCGGAGCAGGTACTGCGTATAGCTGCGGGGTTCTTATGCGAAATATAGAAAACTTCATAACGCACGGTAAGCCAAAAGTCGGAAACAATGCCTATGAGTACGTTTATAAAACCATATATGTTATTACACAACGTAGGTAAGCTAGCTAACGCAGTTAACATATTTACCAGAATGAATATTATCGTTCTCTTTCGATCATTCAATAAAATTGAAAAACAGCAGCCCGTGATGTGAAAACGACCGATTCATCCGTTCCAAGAATACCACTAATTCGAAAGGCCATCCGACCAATCGTCTCATTCAATAATCAATGGTTTTCCAAGCCAAAACAATTGCCATTCAATTTATGGAAGCTGAACTTTTGATTCATAATTAATTTTTATAATAAAACGAAATATTATTATTATTATTATTCACTGTCTCACTATTTCCCCTCAGATAAAGGTAATAGGAGATACAGGTAAAAATCTGCGATACTCGGAAAGCAAAAGTTTTTGTCCTGATAATGCGTAGTATGAAGAATAGCACTGTTATTATAAAGATATATGTAAACATGATATAGTGCACAGAAGATACCAGTATTTTCTACCCGGAAATATACTAAAATAAGTTGTTGCTTAACATTAAGAGATAAGAAGTTGCAGTTATAGATCGCTAAGATTAATCGTGCGACGCCCCAACAATCTCTTCACTGTAATTTCTAACGTCTGTCATTGGAAACTACGTGCAATGTAATTAGTTCCTCAATAATTCATGAAAACCTATGATACTGCTGAGCTTACGACTGTTATTCATAGCAAGTATATGGCATAATATGACGAAAATAAGCATCATAAAAGACAAAATACACATCAAAATATAACATAAAATGTCTCTGTGCTCAATTTTATCGCCTGTAGTCTGCCGCAGTATAGCGGTCCACTAGTCGACGTACCCTCGGAGATCAACGCAGCGTTGATAACCGGCTTAGGCCGATGCCGACAGCGCTTGATGTGGATCTTCCATCCTTTCAGTCCAGCCCAGCCCTCGACGTCCGACCTTCTCGGTGTTTCGGCGCGACAAGTGGCATAAGGGCAGATCCTGCCATAGTCGCAGTGATTTTCGGGGATACCTTATTCTGGTGGATCTTTCGTATCTGCAGAATCCTGTTCCAGTAAGTCGTCTGCCTGTTCACCGATGTCCAGACTTCGATCCACGGGCTGTCTCAGAGCAATATCAGCGCCTTCACCAGCGTTCAAACTTCGATTCACTGGTTGTTGGCTGTGTTCGCTACTCGATGCGCCTGTACCGTGGTTGTCGCACAGAAGCGGATATGATTGATGTAGCATTGAAGATCGCAGCCGGGAGCATGGTGAAGTTGAATCTGACAATAAACGCGGTCGTTTTTGGCTTAGGACATCTGTATTTTCGGTGGACTCTCCAGTGTCCGAATGACGACGTTCTCGGCTTTTAATAATTACTTCTGAGCGTCCAGTGACAGGTCGACGTTGTGTCTGATGAAAAACTGTTTCGTGCAGTTGGCTATTATTGTCTTCCAGCTACTTCAACGGTGTGTGAAGATTTATATTGATATTTACAACAGTTACGGTTAAGTATTGTGTCCCACATGTATGTTGCTTCATCGATTATACAAAATAATTGGTTAGCGTTGCAACTCGCAATGTCTTTTAAGTCTGTAGATAGTAGCGTTTCTTCAAATGTAGCAATTGTTCCATGTTGTATACTAAGTTATATATATAAAGTATTACAAAAATCATAGCAACACCACTTATATTTTACCTCAAGTATCTGTTTAGTTGACCAAGCTGCTGGTGTTATCTGATTCAAAATATTGCCTTTAAAGTGATATAGAGTATTTGCTTGATAGCATGCTGCGCATGTAACAAAACTCAGTAGTTTTTCATGCATTACAATAAGCAGTTATTTGTATTGGGTCAGTTCTTGGTACAAAAAGTTTCATTTCGATGTTGTCCTAGGGTCTCTGATGTAAAAGGCACACAGTGTACTACTTTCGGTAAAGCGATGGCGTGCCCGTTTTTTGTGTTGTCACAAATTTGATATTCGAAGATCTGTGGGTTGGCCAACCTGATAGTTATTAAGTCAGGAGCAACTAAGATTAGCAGATAATATAGTACGAACTAATTATTAGTAAGACTATTGCTTTGCTACGTCTTGACATTTGATTAATTGCTATCTCACACTGTTTAAGAATTTTTAAATGTGTTAGCGAACCGACAAAGTACGAAAATTTAGTTTCTTTAAGCCTTTCGAGCTGACCTTTAAGTGCATCACCTTCAGTTTTTAACATTTCTGAAGTTTGTACTGCATTTACGTATCTTCTCTGCGCGGAGAAATAGCGCCTTCTTTCTCTCGATAACGTTCTTGATGACGTAAGTGATCGCCTTTGATAATCTTCTCTAGCTCTGTCACGATAATTTCAGTCCCCAGCGACCTCAAAAATGTAGCGGAGCAGGTACTGCGTATAGCTGCGGGGTTCTTATGCGAAATATAGAAAACTTCATAAATTCCACTTCAATTCGATTGCCGGTATCAATAGTAGATGACTTGGGATTTAGGCGGCTAATGGAGCAACTAGAGCCACGATACACTGTTCCCTCTAGAAAGTATTTCACCGAAAACGTGATCCCAGGCATCAACGAAGCGGTCATTGCTAGAATCAAAACGATGCTTCAAGATTTAAGCGGAATTAGCTTCACATCGGATATCTTAACGTCTGGTGTCAACAACGATGCTTTTATTAGCTTGACGGCGCATTTCATCACCGCCGACTTTGAACGAAAAAATTTGGTTCTTCACAACCGACACTTTGCCGGAGGTCACACAGCAGCACATATTACGGACTGTGTCAATACGATGCTTGCAGAATGGGGAGTGACGGATCCAGTGTTCTTTGTTACGGATAATGGAGCCAATATAGTGAAAGCAGTGAGGGACTTAAACCAGCAGCATGTCCGTTGCGCTGCGCGTACATTGCAGTTGTGTGTTAATGAGGCTCTGAAAGCCCAAAAGGTAGTGAGTGACCTTGTAGCAGCGGGACGGCAATTGCCGGCCATTTCTCTCATTCATCGAAGGCATGTGACAAGCTTTTCGATCTTCAGCAACAGCTGGGCGTCCCGGAGAACAAAACTGGTGCATTTAATGTACATTTTATGTGGCTGATTGGACTATTTTTATAAAGTTGGGCATTGCTCCGCGTTGACATGTGATAAAGAAAAAATATCCGGTATCCGGCCGTATACCGGATAGCCAATTATCCGGCCGGATACCGGTACATCCCGACACAAAAATACCAAAATTTCCAGCATCTGACAATTTTTGGGCAAACGCAGGCTGGGGGGGTAATGGAAAAGAACCCAAAACAGACCAATTTTGGGCTAGCCGGGCGCTAAAGGAAAGAACGCAATTCCAGCATGGGACATTCCGTTGTGGCAGTATACAAAACGGATCAATTTCGGGGTTGTCGGGTACTAAAGGAAAGAACGCCATTCTAGCATGGGACACTCGTTGCGGTAGTATGCAAAAACAATTTCTCGACACCAAGCGCGGTCCGTGACAATAAATGGAAATAGCAGTTTCTTGACAACGATACATATATAAGCTACGCGTTAGCGTTAGGGGGACGGCACAACCTTCTATCGACGACAAAAGCTAGCAACAAATTTTGGCTCTGTTGACCTGGTGCATTGCTCCTGTTTCTGGTAATGCGTCTTTTCAATTAACAATTATTAAAATTGCACCTATTAAAAGTTATGTTTAGCAACACAATGAGTGCATATAGGAGATATTACTGCACCACAACCCGCAATTAATAACAGTTATATATGGGAGGAGAATCCAATAATATTAATAATAAGAATATATTTGGCAAACAGCAACAAACGCTCTCAGGCACACGCCTTTCAGCCTGATTTTGGACATGTAATCCATGCTTACAGTTTCAGCCACAACACATGATGGTATTGCGTCGCGATAAGATTTTAAATTAAAAGTATCAAGAGTGTGTTAGAGAAGAGTAGGACACTTCACTGCACTCTAATGTTTGCCCGTGTTTGATGACTCGGGCGTTGTCAGTTGCGGGGAGGGGGGTAATACGGGCCCCCTCATTTTGTGGAGGGGGTAGGTCGTAACCAAATTTTGAGGAAGGTGGTCAGGCCGAAATCGACCATGTCATCAAACACTGGATCACATTAGAATTTAGGAAGTGACATACTCTTCCATAGTATCAAAAATCCAAAAACTGACTGCTGTCGTATATATATTCAAAAGCAATGAATAGCAAAAAATCATTGCTCACAGCTGTCACTAATGAGGTAGTCAAGCACAAGCCCGATGAAGCGATCTTGAGCCACTTGACCACCTTTTTCGTATTTTGTCGATTCGAAAATCCTAAAACATAAATGGGTTTGATTTTTAGTGCCGTTCGCTTTAAATTCTGGTTATTTAGATAAGCCATAACCCATATTCCGTACTACGGATCCAGTGTTTTTACACATTACATGTGAAAATAAATATTTATGGCATGTGCAGAAATTGGCAAAAAATATGAGGTATTTTCTTTTAGCCAACCACCGGCCCGAAATTAGTCAGTATTGAACCGGCCCAAGAAACCCTGTGGGGCGGAAATAAAATGCAGGCCATGCCGTTCTCGATGTACTAAGCCTAAGCCTTAGTCCTACCTAAGCTAAGGTCTTTATATGGGACATACACTAACCGTAAGTCGGGGCTACGCCCCCCCGAAGCCCCCGCTGTAGGCTGTTCTTTTTTCTAACGTTATAACTTACCGCCCGTCAGGGTTACTTGAGCCTTTGAACAAATAATTTTGGTACCATTCAACGCAAAACGACGAGCTGTGCCACAAAATCTTCAGTTGGGCTACATTCATGATAATTTTTTTCGATTTCTTAGGCTTGGGTTTAAGGTACAGCTCCTGTATGAATTGCATTTTTTCACCATTCAATTTAGATTCTGAATACATTTTAGGTACCAGACGGTAGTTGTGGCAAAAATCGAAAAAAATGTTTGTCATGAATGTTGTGGCCGAAATGGACATTTTGAGAATCGCCTCGTGCAGCTGAGCCGAATGATAACCAAATTTATTGTTGTCGTCAAGTAACTAATTGTTGTTATTGTTATTGTCAAAATTGGCCATTGGCTGCTGGGCGGCTAATGGAAAAGACCGAAAATATATATAGTTAAGTCCGCTAATAAGAACGGAACCTAATAAGAACGGAAGGGATACCTAATAAGAACGCCAGTGTTTTTATTACCGGACCCCCGACAAAGCATCTATAGCCAATCGGCTTTCGAATACTAGTATATATCTATGATTTATATAAGTATATATTACTATTACTAAAAGCTTTTTGAATTGTGTTTCACGAAAAAACAGTGCGTGAGAAGCTTTAATAAAGCGGGAATCTATCCGTTAGACAAATCGGCAATTCCGCTTTATATTATACGTAAGTATAATTATTGCTGCGGCGACTTGTTTTAAGTCCAGATTCAGACTGGGGTCTGTATTTTTCCTTATGAGTTTTTCATTAGATCCAGCATCCTTTCATGCCCAACTCTGCCAATTGACATCAGCTATATTGCGACCTCATTGTGCTGACTTAAAAGTATGTCGCATAACGTATGTTTGCACGTGCATTGTTATTCGCTCATATTGCGTGGTGCCTTAGGGAATCGAGCTACAGCCACCAGATAGCTCAGTGGTTTGCGTATATACACCGCTCTCACCAATTCATCTGCGGTCTCGATCTGCGACACCCGCTTGGGTTTGTCAAAATATTGTACGAGGAAATAGCTCGGGCGTTATAATGCCCTACTCAATATTAAGAGTTTTGCCACATATCATCTCTTAACAAAACATACCCTAGCTTGTGTCACGATAAATCCGTGTACATGTACTTTGAAGAATACAGAAATGGTATATATATGTAAAGCAAAATTGAAACTATATATTTGCAGAGATTCAACTAAGTTTAACTACCAGTTATACACACAGCTTGTTTTGTAATTTGATAGCTTAAGTCTAATTCATGAAACTGTTTATATATAATTTTCCCAGGAGGATATATGCTTGTGAGAATGCGCTGGACTAACCGCAATTACATTGTTTTGATAGATATTTGGTCACATCCAAGTGAAAAGTGCTGTGTGAAACGCGCTTCAATTTCGTTAATATAAAACTGTGTTAGGTAGCATAGTACAAGTACGCGTATATATTTTGAGCTAAGATCGAGTTAGGTGTGTATTTTGGTATAGTACATTTTAACACTTCTGAATTAATTTGTGTATCGTGCAATGTTTAACAAACAGTAGATGTGAGGAAGAGCCGAATGCTGAGGCTCGTTTCGGCTTTTCTTGAGCTGCCATGTTCGTATCGGATCAACTCTCAGTTAGAACTTAGTATGTTGGTAGGGTCGGCTCTTCAGACACCATAGCCCTAATATGTAATAGAATTTCGCTTAGGCTCATAATAAAATTTCGCGATTCAATAATCTTACAGAGAACATATGATTATATCTGCAAATGAACTATATATATAAAGTTGTTTTTAGAGATTTTAAAATCCAAGTCGGAGTTATCTCGATTGTTCTTACTGTTTGCTGACTAATTGTTATGATTATGCTTGTTATTTTAGAAACGAGCTTTTAAGAGCCGACGACAGCTTTCTCGGCTCTTACACACAGATCTTAGGCTCTCGCTTGGCTCTTAAGACATCATGGCTGGCTCGGCTCTACATCAGAGCATTTAGCTCAAATTGTTATCTGTAAAATACAAGCCAGCGCGAGGAATCGAAATAACATGGATGTAGGAAATTTGAAGTTTTTTGTGCACAGTAGAGGTGAGATCTAGTAGAAATTTTTCTGCACCTGTTGGAAATCAAGGCCGGCCCAACGCGGCACGGGACTGCAAAATAGCGGCCCGGCCCTGCAAAATTTCGGTTCAGCCCGGCCCGTTTGTAGTCGGTTGTAGGCATGCTTAATATAAGCGATGCGATATAAAGATAAAAACGCATATTTTATAATAAACCCGACAAGAAATTCTTAAAACTAAGTCGAGGATACCGAACGGTGTACTAATCGTTCGGTCTTTGACTGAGGTGAGAACGAACCGAAATTTTTCGGCCCGATCCGGCCCGTTTTAATTCGAGCTCGGCCCGGCCCGGATCTGCAACATTGCGGCTGGGCCCGTGCTGGGCCGCCAACCGAAATTCGCACCTCTGGCACGCAGTTCATTGCTATGCCTGTATTTGACGTATATCTAAAATACATATTTATTTGTATTTACAAAAAATATAATATTTACTGCTTTATACATCATGGAGTAGGTAGAAATACGATTCAGGCAAAGCAAAAGAACATCGGAACCGGAGTTTTGTTTGAGAAAACTTTGTATAAATTTTGTACGTTCTTGCTTCAGCTGTAGGACTAGCAATTTATATCGATGAACAAACGATTAAGTGTTCAATTCTCATTCAAATCCAGACATCCGATGCTTAAAGCAGTTGCTTGACCCATTTCAAAAGCTACGTTGTATTTTCTTAATTGAAACTACTTAACCTCATATACATACTAGGTTATACTAACGGGCCCATGTCAACTTTAGGGGCCGAACGTTATAACGTCAGAAAAAAGAACAGCTTAGAGCGGGGGTTTGAGGGGCGGCAGCCCCCCGACTTAGGCTTAGGCTAGTACATGATTCATATAGGGATCTTAGTTTAGGCTAAGACGAAGGCTTTGGCTTAGTATAGCGGGAACGGCATGGAATACATTATACTTCGGCCCCTAAAGTTGACACGGGCCTACTAACGTATTGCTTAAAACTTTACAACTTGGACATGAGCCCGCACCTTTGACAACTTGATTTTAAATAGTTGCCAGCTTGTGTAACAACCGCATCAAGAGGCATCCAGTGTGCCTGTAATTTTTTGAAAACTAGGATTTATACTACTATCTCAACTGTAGCATATCAGTTGTTAAGGAAGTAGATTTGAGCAGTTTTCTGGTCGAAAACTGCTGAAATATTTCCGAAGAACCAAATATCTCCAATATTTCTGAGAAACAAATACTTCCAAGAATACTACAAAGTAAGGTATAGCAACTGAACTTCCGGTAACTTACGGCAAGGGGAAGCTGGGTGAATTTATCGTCTACGCTAATGCGCGGTGTGTACATTAGGGGCGACGCATTTGTCGGAGCGTTACATAGTGAAAGGCAATTTTTATCTAGGGGATCGCGAAACACACACCAGGTGGATCAAGCAAAGGCTAAAATTTTTTAGCTCCGTACGGCGAACATACCTACCTACAATTACACAAATTTTGAGCACCTGTTAGACCCATATGACCTTCAATTCTTCCTCCATTTATTTTACTATGCAGAGATTATAAGAACTCAGTTTCCATTCCGGTTCCGTTTTAAATTTGCAATTCCATCACGAGCTAAATTTCTATTCCAGTTACTAATATATATATATAATCACCGGTATAGCGTCAAGTCGAAATCTAACCAGAACTAATTGCCATTCCTAATGTGCACGGCGGAGTAAAGCTTCAAGGTTTTATGATTCAGATTGTTGTTTAATTTGAAGCCTAGTAAATTGACTAGCGGAGCAATAAATTATTATAATAATATAAAAAACGTCTATTGGTTCAATTTCTAGGTTATTTTAAACATCAACTGAGGTTGTTCGGTCAGTAGTATATATATTTATGTATATTATCGCATGACTTCGGAATCATATAAACTATATGTTCTATGCTCAATTTCCTTTAAATACATGGATTTCGTTTGAAAAGATGTGGTTATTTAAATGCTTTACCCGCTTACATAGAATAATTATGACATTAGATTGATGGATATGCTAATTCTGTGTAATGTATCCTAAGTTTTAATAGTTCCCAGTTGTCGTGAGGTCCCTATAGTTTCTCTCGAGAGACAATGGGTGTATCATACCCATAAATGTTACTAAGTTTTTGATTGTGTACATTGTGATTGTCTTTGAGCACGTACGAGCAATGCCCTATATGTTATGCCCGTCTACTAATGTGCACTAATTCATATGACCCGACAACGATTGTCACACAAAATCTAACTATTTTACTGGGACCGTTATTTCAACGGTATCCCTTGCTAGTAGTTGAACATAGAGAGTATAATTACTACAGAGGTGTGGGCACAACCAGAAAGCCATTGTTGCGCAGCATAGTTATTCTTGTTTATATTATTAAGGCCCCGTAAAATATCATCACAGGTTCTTCACCCTCAAATGATCGCATAATGCTTCATCTCTCTATACGCCTAAAACTAGCTTTAGTTCAGAGCAAAACTTAAATTTTGTCTCATGATACTCATGTCAAGTTTTTCAACCTCTCATAGCAGATAAACTAAATATGACCCTTAAAATTCGATATTTTCAATTTTTTGCTAGGAAACAAGCAAAATAAACCAGTTTCAGTGATCAGCTGGACGCGGGATCGCCGAATTATAGGCAAGCACCTTGACACAGTCATGCAAGCTAAATAGGCCCAGGTTCAACTCCTGGCTTTGCCAACGTGAAGATCGCTCGTGCATCTTTTCCCTAGCACGTAAAACAATTCTACGCTTTTGCACCCCTTTAAAGGGATCTTGTGAAATAAGAAAAACATTAGGTTTTATGAGATTTTAAAACGCGGCTCATTAATACCAACAGTCGATTTGCCTTATTCTTGGACAAAAATCAGGAATTTTTAAAGCCTATGCGTTAATCCTCGAGCACATCTCAAGCTATCATACTTAGTAGATCTGGTTTTTTTGTTTATAATGATAAAGCTTGGTATCAGATAAAGGCCGGTTACCATGAGCGACACTAACAGTCAGCAATTTAACATAATATGTATATGTGTAATGTGATAGACGCCAGACCAAATCCCACGACTGATTTAAAGCTGAATTCAGCTAACTTTATCTCTCATCTCAAATAAAATATATATAAATAGCTATTTGTATGTGGCCGTGCCATATTATAAAACTAATTAATCAGATACCATTATAATAGGCGTACATTACGCGTTGTAATGTTAGATGAGTTCCTACTAGTTTACATTTGTGTAAATGCCGCGTCGATAGCCTAAGCTAGCACACACCGCGCTTACTCAGCGTTACTACGGCTTCGACCAGAACGAGAAAATGCGCTATCAATAATAACTAGGCTAGCGACAACACTAAAATGGCCGACAAACGACCTTCATTCTGACTCAAACACTGGTAGTTCTAATTTGAACTGGCCATTCACCATTTCTACTATATATATTTTTTCCTGATTTGCTTTGCTGCCAGTGTGGAGTTGCTCTCAATTAAGCGACGTTTCAAACTCGCACCAGGTACGTGACCAACATCGGTGCTTAGCACAACGCCAGCCATCATTGCAGACGCGGACCTACTAATTATTTCAATCTTTCAATACGATACAACGTTAACTTTTATGTTGACCGCTTCACCTGCTCTAAAATTATCGATGCCGCAACAAGAGTGTTGTCGTTCCACTTCGTGACCTTAAATGTCTCACTTGGATTAATATTTTGACGTTAGCTATTTATATTTGTATGTGTATGTGGTTGTATTTATATAAATACTCAACTATAAAGTTTGAGAAAACATATAAGATAATTATTATTGTTCGGATTGACCCTTTCATGCCTGGATTAATTTGTGTATCGATCGATGTTTGACAAACTCAAACCGGTACCAGGGATCGAACCTGGGTTGTACGACTGACAGCGGCTTACACAAGCCACTCAAAAATCTAGGAGCGCTGCTCGGTTGCGCGTGGAACATGACAAAGCGTGAAAGTAACAACACACGGTCAAACTATATACAAATAAATGACACGACATACTAAATACTCATTTAACACAACACAATGTGCAGCCTTAACATAATACACGCAGTGTGCGGTCGGCCCATTTGACCACAGTCGGCATTAATTATGGGTCAGTCAAGAAATAAAATATAATATTCATTAAAATTTAGGAAAAGTTATAAGTGACTACTAAAGAATCAGCATGAAACACTGTATTTTAAGTCTTATTTGGTTGATGCAACGATTCATTGTTTCATAAAATGTTCTGTACAAATTTGTGAAAAGTTAGTATATATGTATAAATGAATTTTATATTATAATAGATTAAGTACTTTCGGGCATGATTATAATGACAACATGGGCATAGCATGTGACCGGGCCCAGTCAAATTATGCTAACCCCTAATGCCGCCCGCCTCTTTTGGTGGCGCCTCTCATCCATAATATTTCAGTTTCAGAAAGAAATTTTCTGCAAACAAATTCAAACACTAGACTGATCGGATCAATTCAAGTTTTTCCTCCCCATATAACAGAGGGGCCAAAACTTGAATTGGTGAATTTAATAAATTAAAACGTTCCAGTCTTAACCTTAGTTCTGCAATGGTCCACGGCGGATGATCCCCAGCCCAGCAGTGCTAGACTACTCCATCGTCATAAAAGCCTCCCGTGGTACCTGTGCAGACAGGGTTAGCCTTGGAGAGGGCTGTTGGGATAAATTCGCACTAAAGAGGACTGTTGGGATATGAAACAGCTAAACCAAAGGGAACTGCTCCGCGATATGAGCGCACAGCGATTGGAACGAAAATGCTGTGTGCAAACTTAGTGTTTCCCCGCTCACACGCGTTTAGTTGTTCGTATTCTTAATTTTTATTAGTTCAAACGCACTGAGACATTCTGGGGAAAAACTTGAGTTGATCCATAAATTTTAATGCTTACACCGAAGCTATATATTTATTATTTTTATTTTGCAAATTGCATGTTTTACTGTTGCCTTTTACTGTGCCTGAAGCTGCTTCCTTTGCCTCGGCGCCACACTTTGGATTTTGGAAAAATTTACGTTAGCCCCGTAAGTCACCTACATAAAGACATATGCACAGAACACATATACTATGGAAGTAACAGTAAGTCACTTGTTAGCAATCATTGGACGCTGCAGCTCAAAGGGTTTTGTTCCCAACTGAGTTAAGTCTATCACTGCTAGCCCAACGACTTAGAAATAGCGTCAAGCACCGGCCGAATTTTTCGTTGACTGGCCGACCAGCCAGCAGAAATTTTGCTGCCGGCGCGCCAGCAAAATTTTCCGACTGATATCCACCACTACGACCGGTGGACCTCTCCAAGATTAATTTTGCAAAGTCAAGATGGATTGCACCAGAACGCTAAAGCTCTAACTATTTACAAGTCGTCTGAAAAGAATTAAAAGTAATGAATAACACCATTTAAAATAATGTGTCTCTAGTAATCCGTTGGAACGAAGCAGAAGCTTTCGTTAACCATTGAACAGCATCGCCGTACAAATACCAATTGAAGTAAGCGCTAGGAATAGTGTGGCTCGCACCTTACCCTTATGAAAAGAGGGGCCCTGCGTGAGCTTGGACCATCTGTTGGTAGAAATAGTATCCAGGAAACTACCAGTAAAATAAATAAAACTTAAACCATCAGCTCCTGCTGGCCAAGTAACACACAGAGTCGTGGAGTAGAAATTTTTATTACCTCTTTTGAGCCTGAAAAATCAGAAAGATTTTATAGGTAACACGGTTAGAAAACAACAAAAGATTATATAGCAAAAACTTAACAAAACCTCTGGCATTATGCACCAGGTATAACAATGATAACAAATTTTCCACATAGTGAGATCTTAGAGGTAACCTAGAGTTTTTTACTGGTGAACTAATTTAACTTTATACAGTTCTCAAAGTTTTTCGGTGTTTAAGTAGTTTGGGACAATAGCGTGCGATCATGCATTAAAGGATACATGTACCTTAATATCTACTACCTGAAGTATTCGTGTGTTTCGTGAGAACTTGAAAAAATGAAAGAATTTTATGGGCTCAGTGTTAGGGACAAGTGACACAGGATTTTCCCTAAATAGAACGTGGGTGTTGGCCCATAACTGCCAAGCCCCCAAAGCGTGAAATTTCCCCGGCTGTGCATTGGATAACCCCGAGGCGAGGCTTGTGTGAGACACAGTTCCCATGATGTTCTACCTGAAAGGAATGTTTGCATCATAGCCTTCCACGATAGAGCAGCCCGTGGTGTGGCAGCCTGGGGTCCAACGGGTGGCAAAGGGTGCCGGGAAAGGGTGAAAGACCAATCCCACCCAGAGGTTCCCGTTTAAGGAATGGGCTGCCCTTTTCTGTTTCTATATAACCCGGCTAGGGCTCACCACGCCTAGCGCCTGTGCCTCCTCGGTAGGTATCAAGAACTAGTAACCTTGTAAAGAGCCACAACTAGTGAGCCCAGCCACCATCAAACGGTGTGTGTGTAGGTATGTATGTGCGTGGGTGTACACGATGCATTTGTTCACAAAAGCGAATAAAACCTATTAATAGGACTGCATAATCAAAACCAAGTTTTTGAGCTGATCCGCAGCCTACCCACATGGTGACTTCTAATTATTACCATACATATACTTATTTTATAGTTAGCGGTAATAGCCTACTCCGAATAATATAAGTATACTATGAATAGAAATTAACCAGCTCGTGACAAAAATTGATGAACAAAACTCGAATCCAACATGTGAGGCAAACCGTAATAATAAAAGAAGAAAGAGAAAAAAAGAAAAACGAAAAGATTAATGAGCGTAAACAACAACATAATGTAATAATTCAATACATAAATCTAACAACTCTAATGAATACGTCGTCGCAAATATCAATACCAAACCGGGAGCTAGCGTCACAGTAGAGGTATAGACTTAGTGAGCTAATTTTATTTAGTAATTATAAGACATATATTAGTAATAATATTTTTCGAATTTTAGGGGAAAATTCAATGAGTTGTAGTTAACAAGATGAAAATTAACGTTAGCACATATA
>JASANE010025221.1:0-57714 GCA_030248225.1 Trileptium ribeirensis | reverse complement strand
GTACACTAAGCCTTATAAGCTTCGTGTATTCTATAACACTTAGACCAAGCTTAAGTCGGGGCGTTAGTCGCGAACTGAAAAGTGAGGTGGGGGCAGCTTCACCCCAGTAGTACAAATATGCTATCGAAAGGTAACAGTGGATTCACAAATGTATGCGTCAGAAATTTAAACCGCCCCCCCTCAAATCTAAAAATTGTAAGCGAGGACCTGTTCGCCGTGGTTAATCATCACAAGTGTTTACCCCTCGGATTAAATTTATGATTTTTTCTATATTTGAGAAAAATTATTGTAGACAACGAATAAACTTTTATTCAATTTTGTACAAAACGGTTTAGTAACCAAATAATAATGATAAAATAAAAAAACAAGGATAAACAAATATGTGTTAAATGCATTCAATGTGGCAAAGGCCTTTAACTTTTATGCGCCAAGGAAGTGCCGCCCCCGCCCTTTAGTATCGAATTTACTGGATTCATTCGTGCTTTCGGTACGGAAATTTTTTACTCTCCACTTTAAAACCATGATAATTAGGAAAATTTTTGTCGAAAATGTACCTCGAATTTTCGCTGCTTCTGATGAAATACTACATTTATGGCTTCATGCTTTATCGGGGTCTCCTTAGCACAAAGCTTTGACCAACAGAGTCTCTTACCAAAAGATTGGGTGTGCCACTGTTTTAAGTTGTGCGTTGTTACATCATACACGAGGCACGCTAACATATAATATCGTTTCAAACCAAGTTTTCGGGCCGGTCCAAACTTGCATTAGTGGAATTAACGTTGCAACGCTTACCTTTGGTGAATATGAAATCTACCTTTGCGGTGTATCTCTGAAGGTCGAGTAACGTTTTCTTTCCCAAATATTTCCGAATTTTCCCGTTTCCCGACAATTGCCGACTTCTCCTGCCCAAAAATTTTCGATTTTCCCGACAGTTGCCGACTTTTCGTTCCCAAACATTCCCGATTTTCCCGTTTCCCGACAATTGCCGACTTCTCCTGCCCAAAAATTTTCGATTTTCCCGACAGTTGCCGACTTTTCGTTCCCAAACATTCCCGATTTTCCCGTTTCCCGACAATTGTCGACTTTTCCTTCCCAAAAATTCCCGATTTTCCCGTTTCCCGACAGTTGCCGACTTTTCCTTCCCAAATATTCCCGAATTTTCCCGTTTCCCGATAATTGCCGACCTTTCCTTCCCAAAAATTCCCGATTTTTCAGTTTCCCGACAATTGCCGACTTTTTCTTCCCAAAAATTCTCGATTTTCCCGTTTCCCGACAGTTGCCGACTTTTCCTTCCCATAAATTCTCGATTTTCCCGTTTCCCGACAGTTGCCGACTTTTCCTTCCCAAAACTTCCCGATTTTCCGTTTCCCAACAGCTGCCGACTTTTCCTTCCCAAAAATTCTCGACTTTCCTGTTTCCCGACAATTACCGACTTTTCCTTCCCAAAAATTCCCGAATTTTCCCGTTTCCCGCCAACTCCCAACTTTTCCTTCCGAAACATACCCGAATTTTCTCGTTTTCCGACTGTTCCGACTTTTCCTTCCCAAAAAATCTCGATTTTCCCGTTTCCATATAATTCCAGACTTTTCCTTCCCAAATATTCTCGCTTTTACCGATAATTTCAGACTTTTTCTTCCCAAAAATTCCCGATTTCTCATTTTCCAGATAGAAAAATTATCTTCCCAAACATTCCCCATTTGTAAAAATAAACAATTTTTGTGCGTGTCTGTTTATACAAGACACACATATACATAAAATAAATTTTCCCGCGGGAATCCGGAAGCCCCTAAAGTTGACATGGGCCGTATTTCGGATACCATCAGCATTTATGCATGGTGTTACGGACACATTAAATTTCTAGCTAGCGGTGTTGAAAGTCGTTTGGGAAGATGTCTTGATATTTTTTCCGTTGTGTGATGTTTATACGGTTAAACTTCTGTCCTCGCATTTCATATGCGAAGGTTTCAACGGAATGGTTTATAGGTTACAATAAATAAGCGTAAATCATTTCAAATTTCAGTTAGCTAGTTATCCCGCCTTTTTAAAATAACTATTCAGACATAGGATGTGGAAGACACCATAGTGTAATATACATGGTGTCAGCGACACCATGATTTGTACTGAACTGTATGGCCTTCCGACTACCATGCACCATGGTATGGTCATGACCACACGTGGACAAATCTTCCACATGGCGGGCGTTGTATAATGTTAACACCACATAATAGAGAATTTCTTGTGGGCAATTTATCATCGCTACTGAAATAAGTTTACGGACACTGTGTAAAAATTGGGGTTTAATTTTTTATCGTATAGACATAAAACAATAGCAGCCGTGATGCATTTTAAGCTACGCATTAAAGTACAAACGACTGTGCATATATACCAGTAGAATGCATCAATTACGTTGACCGCTGTAAATATTTTGGTATTCGACAAAATCGATACAAAATAATTGTCGTCTCAAAACGTGTCATTTTTTATTTCACAGAAATTATAATGTCGCTGGAAACTTGCAGCAACATCATACGAATCATCTTTGCAGTGAGGAAATTAACAACAAACTGCCTAACCTGCAGAACCAGTAAATAGAGTGTTAATATATATGTAGGAATAGGGACTTGACAAAAGGGCTTACATGCGTAGTTAATGGCAAGCTTACATGATATGAAAACTTAATTAACTGACGGATAATCAATTGTGCACCTACAATTAAAATTGCAAGTTTTTATTGATATCTAGCTCAAATTATCACAAAACCGGAAACATATTGTGTTTTGACCATACTTGGTACTTCAACACTCTACGTTTTGAATCTTTTCAAAGACGTCATAAAATAAGTATATCTGCATAGAATTGTCTCATCGTAAGCTTCGACTCTGTGGTTTTCGTTTTTGAACCGAAAGCCAATGTTTGGAAATATTAAAAAGGTATTGAAAACGTTTAGCTTAAAAAATTTTGACTAATTGAGTTTATTAGTTTTTACGAGTAAGTAGTTGAGTTATAGGGTTAGTGAGCCTGTAATACCCGCTAGTTTCAATCTTTTAGTTCTACAGTACGTTTAGCGACTGCCACTCTGGGTAAAATCTTAGTGGGACAAAAATTTCAATTCTGGTGTCAAATATGAGTCAAAGTGTTAGGGATTTAGCTGGCTAGAACCGATCACTAGGTTTTACAGGTTAATGAACACGGTAAAATATTACAGCATTTGTTTACAATGTTCAATGTTTGACACATGTTCGAATCTCGCGCTCTGCCCACTTCCGGCGTAGAAATGTCAATAAAGTTTTTGTGCTCGCCAAAATTGCTATTGGTAAATTTCGAATGTTTCAAAATTTTTGGTCGCTGGACGAACAAAAGAATTGCAGGTTTATGATTTCGGAACGCGCTTACAACGTATTCAAGTCGCCCTAAATGAATTACATTACTTCTTATTAAGTGAAATTGGACTGGATTCGTTAAAGTCAAATTTGTGTCCAGTTGAAGTATATTTTCACTGATTTTTGTCAATGATTTAGTAGAAAAGTGTATTTATATTTTCACAAAGCACTTATGTTTGCAATTGTGTAGGAAACTGACTGCTTTTTTCACGCTTAATAAAAGTTCCGTATCAAAGCTTACTCGAGATTTATCGTGTGTGACTTTGTTAGAGACAATCCATTGTTGGTATCATAGTTTACAGATGATTTGGCGCCCACGGACATTGTTACAAACGATCGATTGTTTGTATCGAAGCTCACAGACAATTCGTCGTCCTTAGACTTTGTTATGACTCGTCACGATAAGTTGGGCGCAGCATGACTTAGTCTTGTCCGGCTATCAAAGTGGACTCAATGGACATTTATATAGCAAAAGCTCGATGTTTACTTGCTGCCGTATGTAGTAGCTCTCTGGATAATCTGTCTAGTCTAGGCTGACTATATAGGACAGATTATAGTGTTCTGGTGGACTGATTTATGCGGTTAATGTTTGATTTATACTATAACACTAGAAATTCATATTTTAACAGTTGCCGAGGCAGGAAATTCAAATTTTGTAAGCACGACATCGTAGAAAGATAGAAATTTTGGACAAGTACAATTCTTGATAGACGCCAAGGCAAGAAATTCAAATTTTGGCGCGTGTTTTAGGTATAGTCAGGGGAGACTGTCGAACAAAATTTATAGTCAGCGGAGACTGTTCATGCAAAACTCACAGTCACGTAAGAATCTTATGGTTGTCCGGGGGTCTTGTAAGGCTGCAGTCGGACATGGTGCGCGTTTCATGAGACCGTTGGACAAGTTAGAGTCATTTTGCACACAACTTAATTGAACGCCCAATTACAAACGACCGATTGTTTGTATCAAAGTTTATAGACAACTCGTCGTCCGTAGCCTTTGTTACAAACCACGATAGTTTGTATCAAATTTACAGACGACTCGTCTTCCTTAGACTACGACCGCTTGCTTGTGTAAAAGCTTACAGGCGACTCGTCGTCCGTAGATCTTGTTACAAACGACCGATTGCTTGCAAATTATTTACGGACAACAAAGCGTCTACAACAATAATTTCCCAGCGCCTACACGAAATATTCTGTGAATGGCGCATAAGCTACAGATGGTTTTGCTCGTCTACCTTAGGCTACGAGCGCTTGCTTGTGTCAAAGCTTACAGACGACTCGTCGTCCGTAGACCTTGTTACAAACGACCGATTGCTTGCAAATTATTTACGGACAACAAAGCGTCTACAACAATAATTTTCCAGCGCCTACTCGACTTATTCTGTGAACGGCGCATAAGTTGCAGATGGTTTTGTTAGCTTGGAACGAACCAAAAATTCTGGGTTAGCCTCACATTAGCTAAAAATATAGCACTTGGCCAGGTGCTATCTAAAAATTACCGGATATGTTCATATTTTGCTTAACATACTGCGTTAGCTCGGCATGAACTAATGCGTCATTTACCTTAAAGATGTGTGCAGTACGTTCAGATTTTGTCACAGCAGCCGCGGCGATATTGTCCAGCTCAGCTAGCCTGGACCTGTTGTTGTGACATTTTCTGAGCCGCGCCAAGACTTGTAAATAAGAATGCTAACAGTTATGCGGCGTTCACGTTATAATGTCTTCAACGTTTGGAACCTATGTACCCCACACAGTGTCAGACACACTGTTGACAACAGGGTGTCTTAGACACCCCCATGTTTTTAATAAATTTTTTCAACGGTAGCTAGTTACGCGTATTACCACTTGCCGACAGTGTCAGGCACACCGTGTCTTCTGGCAGTTTTATTGACACTGCTCGGAATTATTTGAGCAATGTTCATATAGGCTAGATACAAATATCGAGAATTTAGGAAAATCTCCACAGGACAGTTGACTAATAAACCGCATTCGCTACAGACGGTGTCCGTTATAGTTAATTCGCGCCAAATTGGTAGCTAAGGGTGTGTACGACACTGTCTA
This sequence comes from Trileptium ribeirensis, assembly GCA_030248225.1. Lineage (NCBI taxonomy): Eukaryota > Metazoa > Nematoda > Enoplea > Enoplida > Thoracostomopsidae > Trileptium > Trileptium ribeirensis. The sequence goes on along the minus strand of JASANE010025221.1, from coordinate 52,274 downwards.
GAAAAAATTTAGTAGCTAAGGGTGTGTCGTACACCCTCGGCATTTGATTTATAGTATGGGTGTCACCCTGACTGTCTATACGGTAGGGTCGCGACTACAGGGGGTCAAAAGTTCCAAACAGCTGGGACATTATAACGTGAACGCCGCATTAAGCTGGGTTCATAAATAATCATAAGGGCTTTGTTCGGCTATACTATGATAGATAACATAACACTTAAGCTTATATTATGGGCTATTTTCCCAAACTCAATTCTTTTTTTGCAGCGGCTTGTTATACAACGTCCTTAAGTGTTATGTTATGAATCAAAGCTTGCAGCTTGTAAATCCACACAACCAAAAATGTTGTTAATATGATGTTGCTTATATTATCTAATCTCTTTTGTTATGCCTGGCGGACACAAACTTTGTTAGGATTAGTTCGAAAATTCGAAAATTAGTTCGATTCCTTGGTCCATGAAATGAATGTACAAATTTTCAAATGAAGTTTAAAACTAGACACTGTATCTCTGTAGGTTTAAGAAATGGTAATAGCTCTTAAGTTACATTTATTCGTACGCTGACGCATAAACAGAAATATAGTGGCATACGGCCTAATTATATTACTGGATCTTTTTTTGTGGATTCCCTGTCGTAAGATGTGGACAGGCGGTAATAAGAATAGTACGCGTCTAACCTAACTCGTCAAGCAAAAACCATGTCACGGTTGGCTATGCTGTCATAATATAGTGATGTTGATTACCTCAATCGATCATCATCGAAAAACGGCATTGGTGTTATTCATCCGTTGCTTATTAGTTTATTTACGTGTTTTGATGGTAACATTTGCCTGTGAATGTTTTTTATCTCGTTCAATCATTTGATTCTGCCTAATCGAACAACAGACCAGCTGGTTTTCCTCTAGCAAATGTATGATGCAGCTGATACTGATAGTATTTGATGATCTGCGGTGCATTAGTTGGTTTGATGCGAGCCTTTTTGTTGCGCACGTTGCATCGCATCCTGAAGGATATATGTGCATAATCATATTCCGTTAACTTCAGAGCTAACAATTTTTAGATATATATTTTGTTTGCGCAAGCACGCAAACTTTGTAGTGTCCTTACGCAGGTATCGTACTTCACGATACGAAAAACAGAATTACAAGAAGCGCCGGTGGCGTATAGACATTATTCACTGTCACTTCATTAAAGGTCTAACTCGACAAGCATTGTTGCTTGAGCTGTTACCTGCTTACATACGCACGTTGCTTAATATATATATATATATATGCGACCTAAAGATTTACCAGAAACCCAGTTGTATTTAAGAGAATTTCAAATTCTAAGTAACCTAAATGTTTTCAAAGTTGGAATAACAAATAATCATGGTTTTAGACAAACATCTACTCTCAAACGTGCGGCCCAGAGCAGTAACCATTAATGAAAGCCAGGGATCTAGTTAAAAGTTTTAAGATTCATATGACGATCTACCCGCGAGTTCAACAAAGTTCGTACCGGGGCATGGATCATCTTGTGGATGTCCGCACAGCGATGCAATTAACACAATTTCTGCGTCCATCAACTATGAACACATTAGTTTAGTATGTTATAGTGTAAAAAGTACACGATCTGATGTATGATTTGTGAGCTTTTATTAATCAAGACCTATGCTCTTATTATTATTAAAACAGCATTATTGTTAATTAATTTGCGACTTACATTGTATTTTCAGTGCCGACGGCAGCCCAATGGCTCAGCCATTACTATTATTTCCGCTTTTATCCCATACAAAATTAAGTATAATGCTTTACTCAGTAAATGCTAACACGCTTAGGACACTCTTTTGTGTATAAATGATTTTGTTGCCATAGCATGCAGGACTTGCTTAAAAGTTCAACGTCTTTTTCATATATGTAATTGTCGCCATAGCACGATTAGGTAATCCTTATATACATCTGATTGCGCAATTCATTTATCGTTTTATCTAAAAAGCAAAATGGCAGACATGTGCCAAAACTCTTGTAACACCATGAAATTACATTTTCTTTGCATACATTTTTTCAGGGTTTTCCTTTATATTTTATAATATTTTTATCGAATGTCGCACTGTGCAATAGTTGTACAGATGACTTTATGTCATAGATGCCCAAGGAGATCGGTTTAGGGGGTACATGGTTGCGGAGGAAGATTAGTGCACGGTTGGGTAGGGGTGGAGCAGGTCCATGTGAGGAGGGTTGAAATTTTTGGAAACATATATTATGCGGCGTTTTCGTTATAAATGACCCCCATGTGAAAGTTTTGTCACCCAATGATCTAGATCACACAATGGTATACGGTATATACCTACACTATATAATGCAATAGATTGTGTATGAGACACCATAAACGTAGCTATAGTGTCTTAATCTACCTATTTTTTTACTGGCGGTGTCAAGAACACCATGCACAAACCCATTATATATTGCGTGTAAATAACAGCATGTTGAAGCTAACACCATATAAATTCTATGGTGTACTCTACACCATACTATTATAGACATTACACTACCGATGTATGAGTCATTTCACGAAACCATGACATTAGTCGGGGGGGCTACACCGGGACGTTTTGGTCCATAGCACCAGTCTTTTGGAAGGAAATTTAATGTCTATGTGAGATGTAGTAATAGCATGGATGGACCTCTGTACCCCTAACATAGCAGGAGCCAGAGGCCCTCAAGTCGCGTTGGCCAAATGAAGCCAAAAACACATGTCCCACTATAAACGTTCGCCGTATCGCCAGCACGTGATACATGTGTGTTTTTCATTTCACTATGATCCTTTGGTGTTTGCTAAATTTTTCGGAAAAAAACTTGGGAGTAAGTATCGACTCTGAAGCTGACGTCAAGCTTCCGAAAAAATTTTTCGCGACATGTAGCCCCTCCTGACCAAGGTCAAATCTGGCAGCTTGCATACGCTGATAAATAACGTCAAGGTGCACTAGCGCCAAAAGTGCTATATAACGGTAACCGTAAGCAGTACAGGTATTATTGAAAAAATAATAGCGTGTGTCCATGTGTTGTTTGATTATGAGGTCGAAGGCCATAAAGTGCTAAAAATGGGGTATGCAAAATGTAGCACGCCCGATCTACCGAAAATTAAATTTAAAAAAGCCAAATTTTGTATACAGTTTTACAATAGGCCGGATAGAAACATAGTAACACCCCACTAGAATCCACCCATGTATTAAAAATTTTAATGAAAATGTAGCCTCCCGACCTAACGTGTAGCCCCCCGACCTATAGCCCCCGACCGCAAGAAATTTAAGAGAAACCGAATGTGGCAAGAACCATATTAGTATATAAGTTCGTCATCATTCATCATCATTGCACAATGATATGGGGCCGTGCAGTTAACTGGGTAGCTAGAGAAGCCTTCTGCCTGCCGGCACATCTATTCTTCGCATTGTTCTTGGTATCATCACATAAATATAAGCTAATCATGCATCAATTGTGTTTGTTTTACAGCAGCAGCGTGTTAAAATAAATCTAGAATCTCTTGAAGTAGCCAAAGTTTTACGCAATGTATGGTGTAGGAAAGTGTAGCCCCCCGACTTGAGGTGTAGCCCCCGACCTGCAGTGTAGCCCCCCGACCTCAGGTGTAGCCCCCCGACTAACACATATCGGGGTGCCAATTTTTACAAGGCCTAAGGATCTACCTGAAATTTTTTGTCGGACATCCCCCGCTCATGTTTGGTTTGTGAGTTTAAAATGGCATCTGTAGGTGCTATCTACGTTGCGCTAGAAAAACTTCTGCGACAGCCTTGTTCTAAATTGGTCGATTTTTAACCATAAAAGTGCCCTAGCTGCACCAATTTTAGGTCGCAAGTCCTCAAATGGCTTGACCGTGACCCTTTTGGTCCGACTTGCATACAAACAGACCATGGTTCACATGTCATTACGTTACCCTACAGAATAATTACTTATTCCGGATTAAAATTTGACCCCCAGCGGTACCCTGTGCGGCCCCTGTAGCAGGTTTCAGGTTGCCCGTTTTGCATAGAGGCATCGATATTCGAAAAATTCAGGGATTTTTATGTCGGAAGGGGTCTAGACACTGTGCATACGAAAACGTTTCATTTTGGGTTCAAAAATGGTGTTTCAAAAGTACATGGTTTCGTGAAATGACCCTTATGCTATGTGAAAATATCATCAGAAACACCATGGTGTCCACGACACTATATAATTGATGGTGGAAGACACTCAGGGTGGACAAAACTTTCACATTTGGGGTCGTGGGGTCCTTTATAACGTAAACGCTGCATTATTCTCTAAAAATTTTCCAAAGTCGCTAAAATTTTACTACACTTGCCAAAATTTTGCCCAACTTACCGAAAATTCGTCTAAAATTTTCAAATTTGCTACAATTTCAACTTCGACGTGGGTGAGAGTGGGTTGGGGGTAAATGCAACTCAGGGGTTGGTTTCGACCTTAATGGAACGGCTAATCTCCTACGGCCATTTAGGTACCCATGAGTTATATGGTCTTACGAGCAGTCGCAAAAGGCAATACCATAAACTGAATCGTAACATTAGCTGCCTAATGCAGCTAGTGATATAATACAAAATGAAACGAGAGAAAATACAGGTGCGTCGAAATTATAAACGACAAATAACTTATACTTTCGCAGTATCTTGGCCAAATTTTTTAGTTTTACTTTACACGCAATCTTAGACAGTGCATGCTCTTTTGCAGAGAATCCGTACCCACTGTTGACATTTTCACAAACGATGATGATGCTGCCTTACAGGTTAAAGGTAAGGGCAGTAAGTTGGGTAAGTCATCTTGCGGTGAGCAGTTTTCTATCTCTTGGAATTTTGCAAGCTGTATAATTAAAGCTTGTTATATGTATATGGAAATTTATAGTTTTGAATAAATGATAAACATTCTGCGAGGCAACAAAGGCAGCACCACTCCCAAAACCTGTGACTATGCAACTGTTAAACACTGCCCGTGTAAACATCGTTTGATGTACCCATTCTGCCCAAATTTTAGGTGGTCATACCAAATCTGCTACCTTGTACGTATGTGTTACATGACTGTTTCATGTTATTTCCACACTGTAAAATTTTTGCGGATAACAGCAGACCTTCTAGCATCTTACCTACAACTTATATTGAATATGCTTTAAGTTTGGCTTTTACTTGTGTGATGATGCAGTCTAGTTATTAATAAAATCATTTTTGCACCATTTTTTGGAATCCCGAAATATTACGCTAGCTTTAAAAGCCGAAACTATAATACAAACTTCGTGATATTTTAATAAATTTGTAAACAGCGACAAATTCACCTGGCTAAAATGAGGTAACTTGTGAAAACATTTAAAAAGTTGATTTGTTCCACGGAATGCATATTTATCCGGATTCCGAATCATGATTCAGGATATTATAGCTGTAAAGCCGAATATTATGAAGTTAGTTTTCTTCATACAATGAAATATAGCGTTTGTATATTTATGAGTATCGAATTTTAGACTACAATTTTACGGAAATAATATAATATTTTATTAAATTTGCTATATAATAGTCATAGGATATCCTGTATGCCGTAATAATCTGTATGCCTTCAAATAACCATTGAAACTCTTCCTAGCGTTGGGTACCAGTCACCAACGACGTAGCGCCTACCGATTTCACTTGGACAGTCGTGTACCACCTAAGTTTGGTGTTCGTATCTGGCGTACAAATAAACAATTTATTATCTATTCCTTGGTAGAAACGTGATATATTGGTTGGGAAAACGTGTTATACATATATATATATATCTATATATATTTAGTACGATAATAGCTATGTGGAACCTGTCTCAAACTGGAACTGTGACAATTTTCCCGCCATGATAAAATATATTGCCCCGTGCATGTAGCACACTAAAACGTCTGCTTCATTAATGTATCGATTACGGCTCATCAAAACTATTATTTGGCTTCCGTAATAGGTAATACTTAAAATAAGTTCATGGGATGGATCATTTGGGAGAATTAATATTTTATTGGTAGTTTTATTATTACGTGGTAGAACTGAGAATTTAGGTTTAGGCTCGGCGGGATCCTAGAACGGAACCGACCAGAGCTTACCCAGATGTATGTTGAACCGAGCTGATCCTCAAAGATATGTCTGTGAGAGTCGAGAAAAGCCGTGAGTCGTCAGTGAATTCGGAAAAGCTGGGGCGGCTCTTAAAAGTACTTTTCTATCATCAACAAACTTAATTTTATATCGAAATTGAAGTATAGTACAACAATTAACCGAACGCAAGAACATATGGTCGTGCTTTCCACGGCTCTTAAAAGCTCTATATGATCTCAAAATATAGATTTTCTTTCAGGGCCGTCGCAAGAAGGAATTATAGAGGGCTGGCCAATTATCTCACTTTTTAGTGCCAAACTTGAAAAAATTAACTGATGAGTACAGAATAAAATGAATTTAATTTACCGTCGGCCTCATCTTTTTTGCCAGCCCCTCCACTTTTGAAGAGCGTGCGTCGCCCTTGGGTGCCTTGTTTTTTGTATACTGTTCTCTGCTAGAGAATTATCAACTTTTATTATTAGAATCCTTTAAGAGTCGAATCGAACCTGATTTGTTATCGGAAGAGCAGAGCCTAGACTCTGTTTATATATAGAGGCTAGTTGGGTCGGCATAGTCTAGGAAGATAAGAACTAGAAAATCAATCACATTTTCAGCTCTATTCTGCTGTCTGAACGACGGTACTATCTAGAAACTTATATTAGGCTAGGTAGCTTGTGTCTCTGGTTATTTTGTTTTCATACCAGTGTACTAAAATATGGATTCTGCAAATATAGCACAATAGAAATCGACACAAATACATATTTAGAATTAGATATTTAATTATTTATTATATTATTATATGTATTATGTATAATGTATTGTTGCATATAATTACATATATCTCATTTATAATTATTATATATAATAATATTATTAATAATATATATAGATACATAATATATATTATTATATATTATTTACTGAACATGCCTAAATAATAGTTATACATTAATTATAGTATTTGCGTTATATGAGTCGTGAAAAGGGCGCATGGTAACCTCGGTAGCACCTATGTGAATGAGTACGTGGCATAACAGTGTATGATGATTTAGTAAACGCGTGACAAGACATACAACTGTCATACGGCCTAGTTATTTAGGTGACGTACAAAATGATTCTGTGTCATTATAATTCATTGTACCGAATTATGCATTAACATCATTTTAGTTTGCAGCATCATTTTAGTGTTGTATGGCTTTACATGGTTTTCATATGACTTTTTAATTTTACATTTGATGCACCGCGAAGCAACGAACGCTTATGGGGATGAGGTCGATAAATAATGCCTGTTAAACTAACTGCAGTATATAACATCGAAAATTTCGAATATGAATCTTCTCCGATTATACTGGGTGCACTATAGAAATTTAGCCAAACAAAAATTGTCTATAGGGTTACCGTTGTTGATTTATAGTTATCAGTTGCAGATACGGAATTTCGAGAATAGCTGAATGGCTAATGATATTATAGTAAAGGCATTTATGTTACGGAATGTGGACAATCATAAAGTTGTACCATAAGTTATGTTCCACACATAGATCAAGTTATTCTAACATAAATTTTAACTGTCATGCTTTGATGGTTAAATTCTCCGCTTGTAAATTATACAAAACGGTTGAGCACGTTTTTGCACGCATGCACATTTAAAAAATAGAAGTGAACAGCTTTATTTGGATGGGAAACTATTAGCACCAATATGATTAAACCAAAATCTAAACAGAAGCATTTTATAGGTAGCTCTGCAGTGAAAGGTGGAATATTAAATCCATCGTATTTTTAATTCGCCGAAGTATTGTTTAATCTTCGGTAGCTCAGGTAATTTTCTTTAATAAAAAGTATGCTGAATCTATGACTCGTAAATCAGTTGTGATAAATGAATCTAAGGATGTATTATAGAAATGTGTGTCCGAATATATGTCTGTATTATATATCATATGTAAGTAATATATTCACATATATGTATATTTTAAATATATATTAAACTATTTTTGTTTTTTAATCAGAAGCCATCTTAAAATGTGTTTACATTATCTGCAGCTATAACTGTTCTGTGCAAGAAAAAATACCTGTATGACCAAGTAAAACAGTTTTCTCACCAGATTTACAATTGATTTCGCTGTCTTTGGATATAATGTACATAGTTTCATGAAAATTTTTAGTGTATATTGTTTTTATTTACTACTTTTAATAGGTACACTATGTGGGCGATAGATATGAATGATGTTGTTTGCGACAACTTCAATTCATAATAAATCCAAGCGGCAGTAAGTAGCCAAAACGTTTGGATTGCTGGCGTTCTAGAAACTCCGATTCCGATGTAATTTATTGACACCGACGAATTAGCAACAATGAACTGATGTGCAAAGTTCATGGTACATTGCTTTTAAGTTGTGTTTTAAACTAATATTGATAACACGAATTGGGAAACCCATTAAAACACAATGTATTATAAGCTAGTATCGATAACTCAAATGGTGGCACTACAATCTTTTAACGCTCGAAGTAATTAGTGTATTGTGTAATATTTGACAAATTTTAAGCCGGCGCCAGTGATCGAACCCGGGTTGTACGATTGAAAGATGCGAATGCAAACTGCTGAGCTATCTAGAACATGGTGATGGGTTCCTTAAAGGTACCTCGCATCGGAAAGCGAGCGAATAACCACGCGCGCGCAAACAAACATTATGTAACAAACTCAGTTAAAGCATAAGATCGCAATGTGCGTTGGTCTCGTTCGAGGACATTGAGTGTTAAAGTGATACATATAAATGCTAATTTTACGCTAAAAACGTAGTGTTTTGCCATACTATCTGCGTTGTATCACTCGCTTTATACATAAACATTTTCAGCTATCTAAATTGCAAGCAAGCAGTTTAAGCACCGAAACAATATTTCAAAAGCTCCTTAAATTTTCAAATGTTTAACCACAGGAACAAGGCAAGCTACTTTTCCCTGCTGTTTTTCTCGAACACAACACTCAGAGTGGTAGGCATCAATATTTTTTAACAATGTCTTATTATCATTTTAAGGCGTCGTTTTTCTGTCATTTTGTTCTTGGGATAAAGATCACATTTGACTTTAATTTAGGTTGCATCTTTTTTTTAAATAAACCAAGGCAGGACGACAGTTTTTAAACCAAAAAATAATGACAGTTCAAGTAGCTGTGTTTTCAGCCACACGAGACGTTTTTTGTGTAAAATACTGCCAAACCACACACCGCGGCAAAGCGTGTGGTGCTTAAAACTTAATTACTTGATGTCATTTTTGAAGCGTATTTGCTGGTATCGCTGGTAAGCACACCAGATTATGATAAATATCAGGGTCATTTTATTATATGAAAATAACACCATCAAACCGGATATCATCCAAGCAATGGTTAGTCGAAATGAAACTTTGCTCTATCGTAATTTGCAGTTTGCTTGCTAGAATCGAATTTTGCTGGATACGTTTAGTAGAAATAACATATAAAATTGGTTTTTTTGCACAGGCTTCTACGTGGCTAGCTGATGTGATGAAGTTTCTGCCTTTACAGTTGAACGTTTCATCAATTGTTCAGATTTCGGAAATAAAACGTTAATAATTGCGTTAGTATCACACTTAATCAATGTACTGATATATGCTTATATATTTAGATTCGCGATTTATTAGGTCTGCCGTATGGTCGCGACACCTGTTTCTTACACCATAGGTGTCGAAGGACCGTCAATTTAGGGGGGTACATCATGTCGGCGCATGGCGGTGGGGAGTGGCAGGAGATAAATTTTGGAAACTTTCAGGAACTCATAATTTTTTTTCAATTTTGTTAAAGTTTTCACCAATTTTACCCAATCTTTGTTAAAAGTTCAAATGATTTTTGTTAAATTGTGCCAATTTCTGTCATATGCCCCTCGACGCACAGAAGGGGGGGGGGGGCGGGGCGCCACCTTCAGAGGAACTTGGCTTGAAGAGGGTCCGACCCTTAGCTGGCAAACCATCTACGCCATCCGCCCATCGACACCTAATACATTAATAACCTACAGTTGTTGTTTATTAATTAATCCAATGTACTAATGGATTATTTAATATATTCACTTGTTTATTTATTCATGTATTATTTATACATATTTTGTATTTTATTTAACATTTATATTGAATTTGTCTGCAGATATAAGAACGCTTTTTTCTAATGGAAACGAAAACACATTAAGACAATTGATGATTCGATTTGTCGGTGCACTCATTTATATAATGTATGCCATAATTCATCTTTTGCCGCTTTCTATGAAATTAGAGAAATCTACATTGTTAGTACTTCAAAAACATTTCGTGTGTATCAGCGCAAAACCGGTTTGGTTATGAACCTGCCTGTTACAATGAAATCGAACAATAATTGATAACAGTTAAAACTGGGTTCCAATCTCAAGAACCAGTCGGACAGTCCCTATTTAGCTAAATTGCATATAGGATTATTTTACTTATCTAAGCAAAGGTACATCTACAAATTTCTTTTATCCAGTCATTTTGGCAGACGATAGGTTACGTTGTCGTTTAGTGATGCGATAAAAACCTATGTTGATATAGAGGCAAAAGACTAATTTTTGCAAATGTTAAGCAAGCATATCATTAAAAGTAGCTCCCATAAACTTTAGAGATGTTTGACCACGGTGATATTGGGCGGTGGTTTAAACACTCCGATGGGTCACTATTTTTGTACAAAGAAATTACATCTACCCACAGTGACTCTTGCGGCAGACTTCCATTAATTAAACGTTGCTCAAAAATAACACAGAGAGTCTTTTGTGTTGTGAAGAAATTGCTGCGTAGATCCATCCAAAGAATGGCTATGTTTATTTTTCAATTTACTCAGATCCTTGTGAACTTTCTGAGGGGTAAAAATTACTCACCTGAACTTCTCATATCTCTTTGAAATAGACGACGCTGCGAGAATATTGCCATTATCCTCTGTAAACGAATCTGAGAATGATTTTGGAGCAGGTTACCTCGTAGAACGTTATGTGTTATTAATTAGTTGCATAACCCTGGAAATCGCTAACATCTGCCTTAACGAAGCATCTATTGCTGACGTAGTTAAAACATTGTTTAAGCCTGAATGTAGAATGCGGTGTCGTTGACTTTTTCTGAAAGAAGTGACAGGTTTTGTACATTCAGCACTGTGTATTTTGAAGGGCTCAAAGTTTTTAGAAATTTTGCAATTTTTCCAAGCTTTCATTTTTTTCTATAAGCCGGCGTATATAGTTCGATGCTTAATTTTATTGCTGCTGACTGGAAGATTAATGGTAACAAATTGGTTATTCGGCACATTTCTAAACACATAATAGTTTTGCTGGGGAGTGAAAGCCTGCCAGAACAGCAAATACGAGTAATGCTTGCTATTCGTTGCATTATTTACAATTGTTAAGTCAGGTGCTTTAAAGTCAAATTTGAAATTTGTTGTTCGGTTGTATTTTTCGTTTTCCAATGTACTAAATTTAATCGATTCATGGTGTGAGTTTATGAAACATATACCTGAATCGACATGCGCAACATTTATTGGTGGATGGATTACTGAATCACTTGTCAAGGGTATTTTTGCCGTGAGTAGAAAATAAGTTGTCTTCAAAACTACAATGACTCAATATCAAAAAGCACTGATAATGTTTTAACTGTGGCCAACTCTGAGTACTCCAGTCAACAAATGGAAGACTAAAATCACCTAATATAGTGACTGTGTGTGAAACGCGACTTATTTCAATTAAGTACTGACACAAAAGCAAATTATAATTTTCTGATGCCTTTGGTGGCCGAAAAGTACATGCTATCTTTTACTTGTTGGGTGTAAGGACATCAGCTGAAATAACTACAAGAGTTGAAAACTTTTCGTTCGCGTATATTGGCATAAACTTAGTGTCACTCTTAACCATTATAGCTACACTTTCATCTCTCGCATGGTACCTATCCTTCAAACCACGCGGCAGGAGCTATTGGAAATAAATATCACAAATGTTTTCATGGAGCGAGCCGTATATATATATGAGGTTCCTTTATTATACTTCCATTAAGTGCATATTATATGAAGTGGATAGGGTCCGTTGGTTTAGGGCTTGGGGTAAATGGTTGTGCCAGGGAATGGGTGCGGTATGACTGGCAACTAAGAACTTTCCTCATTTTTCTCCTAATTTTCTTTATTTTCATAATTTTTCCTTATAACTTTGCTTATAATTGGTGAAATTTTCCGCACAAGTAGTAGAAAAAATGGGGGTTCTGCATCCCCCTCCCCCCCTCAATTGAGGAGGTGAAGGTGGAGGTGGAGGCTGTACCACCTCTATTGATGACTTGGTAATATATATATGTGCGTGCCCTCCCCTTTTTATGCGGACTTGGGACCGCCATCTACTGCTGTATCGAAAAACAGTAGAGGTGGGTTACACGCCACACAGCAAACCATGCATTGAGCTCTTCAGCTCAAGTTTATGCGTCGTTCACATTAAAATGCGTGCACTCACTGCACACGGTTACGCGAGAATCGCAGTGGTCGTTACACTGCAGTTGTTACATTGTAACGACAATTTTATCAGTCGCTACAAGCTTCGTGCAACAGCTGATATTTCTGAACGATGCTTGTAGCGACTATATCAAACGATGTTACACTGCTTGTAACAAGATTGTTCAAAGCTGCACGCGCAGTGTAGCGACAACAAATATTGTCGCACGACGGTGTAACAAAGAATAACATCTGAGCACTGCAGCTGTAACAACAACCGTAGCAGCTGCACGCTGGTGTACCAACAATTGAGAATTACGTACGCGCGTTTGTTACGTGAAACCAAATTACTGAACGCTGGTGCGGTAACGAGTAGTAAAATCGTTGTACTGCTAGTACTGAAATCACAGTACTCGCACAGAGAGTACCAACTGGATGAGCGCTTAGCGATAATTGCTCGTCGACTGTGTGAAGTGGCATAAGTTGGTAAACCGTGGATGTTTTACTCTAACATAAGTGCATACGAAAGAGAAACTATTAAATCTCTAAAATCGCCATAATTATGTAGAAATCCTCAGTATGACTCTTTCTGTGAGATGGAAAAAACTAAGCAACGTAAGTCTTCAAATCCAGGCTATCAGCTCATAGTCATCGAAATCGTTTAACACTAGCGTAAATTTATTTTCAGAGGTTATGATGAGTGTAACAATAGCCAGATTATATTAGAGAAAATGGTCAGCTGAAACAAAACATCTCTTAAAAGGTGAGTTCACGAAGACACCCCCAAGGACTTTGTTCCACGCCTTCCAGGAAACCGACTGGTAATTCGCTGGACAAGCCTATGCCCCCCGCGCACCCAAGGACTTTGCTCCACCCCTTCAATGCAACCGACTGATAATCCCCTGGAGAGGCCGAAGGCCCCAACGCCCCGAATACTTTGCTCCACCCTTCCAGACAACCTACTGATATTCCTCTGGAGAGCCCGAAGCCCCAAACACCCACAAGGACTTTGCTTCACCAGCTGATAACATTATAGATAAGTCGATGGCCTCACGCCCGTAGTGACTTTGCTCCCCCTTACAGGCAACCGGTGGACAACACCCTAGAGAAGCCGACGGCCTCACGTCCGTAGGGACTTTGCTCCCTTACAGGCAACCAGCTGATAACACCCTGGTGTTGTCTAAGGTACCCGGCAGTAAGTGCTTTGGTCGCTCTCTGGCAACCGGCTGATAATCGCCTAGAGAGGCCCAAGTCCTAAGGACTGCTCCCTCTTCCAGCCAACCGGATGATAACCCACTGAAGCCGAAGCCTCCCCCTAACGGCTTTGCTCCTGTACATATATACTTCTACATGTCCGAATGTCTAAACAAGTTACCAACAATTTCCTTTCTCACATTCAAAACTTGAGTACATATATACTTGTACATGTCCGAATGTCTAAACAAGTTACCAACAATTTCCTTTCTCACATTCAAAACTTGACCTTCGGTAAGGGCAATTCATCGTGTCGTCTTATTTGTTACATTTATCTTTTCATGCCTAAAATCATTATTTCATCTTTCCATGAGTTTGTGCATTACGTAAACGGACATCAATTCGGAACCCTTGTATTCATTTTATAGAACCCTTGAGTTACAACAAAATATAAATATAATAATTTTATGAAGCATAAATCAATTGCTGTTTCCGAAATAAAATGTTAGGTCTCACACATCTAACCTCTTATATGTACTGTAATTACCCTGCGAATTACTTGCAAACAGTACAGTTAAGGTTGAAGTAGCGGAAATTGCACACCTCAGTCGGTAGCGTACTACGCCTGGGAATGCACAATAAATTTTGTTTGAGTACACATAGTTTCGGATGGTATAATTTTCAACGGCAAATTTCCGTGCATTGATTTTGTTTTAAATTTTGTAACTTTAAATTTTGCACCATTTAATTTTATTTTAAAATTTCTTCAATTGAAAATAGGATTATATCTTTGAAATTTCAAAGATAATTCTATGAAAATTCAAGGAATATTTCTTTGAATGTGGAAAATATCTGGTAGTACAACATTCAAAGAAATGTGCTTTCACATTTAATGTATATGTTTTATGTGTACTTTTGAATGCCTTTGTTTTTGTTTCAATTGTTTAACTGGTTTTGCCTTAGACAGCGCGTTATATGATCGAATGTCATAAAATCAAGTATTTATTAATACTATGTTCTCCGATATTAACAAATTAATCGTTTGACACGCTAAGGGATTGTAAGCTCGCTCAAAATGTATACTGCATGCGAGTGCCTTACGTTACGCAATGCATCACTGCAGGAACTAATCACAATTGTTGTTTAGCTACACTATCCGCTGAATTGTATACTACGAAATGTTTATCGACTGAATTAAGTCCTAAGTATTCAGAAAAAATGCATTTGGAAGATTCGATTATACTTTTCAAACCGTTGTAAAAGCTAAAATAAATTTCGTTAGATTTGTTTAGTCCCCGATGAAGCTAATAAGCGTTTCCCCGACATAAAGACACATTTGTGATAGGGTACGCTCCGTGACAAGATTGACTTGAGTTTGTGCGTGCGCTGTATCTCGGTATCTTTGCATGATTCCAAAAGACGTAAGCTTATTCAATAATGTACGAACAATTTAAGAACGAAATAGCTAAAGATGAAGACGCTCCGCATCCTAATATAATGAATTGTCCACGTCATCAGAGTCGCTTCATACACATATCATGTAACTTTTCAATTGCACCAGTAAAGTTAAGGTGACCCACCAACCGTATTTATTTTCGTAAAAAAATCTTCCGGATTTTGCGCCGAAATTCGGCAGGAATCCGTTCGTGGACACACTACGTTCAGTTTATATCTCACCATTATGTTTTCCGAAATTTTATAATTACCAAAATATTTTAGACTGAAAATTTGTGAATTTTGAATTACGCGGTTTTGCTAGAGACACTTAATTGTGCGATTGGTTTAAATGGCTACTCTTGCATTAAATTTGTTTGCGAACCCCACTATTCAAGCAAGACATTAGGGAACTGAATTCGTGCAATTTTAAAATCACTAAAAGACTGTTCGAACACATGGTATAATTTTGGGTGCAACCTTCGATTTTGTCAATATTCGGATATTCAGCATTTGTCTGTATATAACAAAATGTTTCGATCCAAAATCATTCATTACAAAATACTATCGTCCGTGGGCTCAGTATTTTTACTCAAGTATGAAAACTAACAGACAGGATATTCAATCTACGTATTTTAATATTAGTTTTCTAAATACCAGTCATCCATGAATAGCTGGACAAATGATCTGGAGGAAGGTGAACTTTCGTCCGACAGCGAAAGTCCCTTGAATATGAGCGACCAGGAGTTCGCATGTGTCAGCGGACATTCAGAAACAGCCACAGGTCATGCTGTAGGCGGCAACAAAATAGCAGCCAGTTGCGATGAGGAAGACACGAACTGTGACGAGGAACACGCCGATCCTAAGGAAAACGTCGAAAATAGCAAGGTAATGTATTTTCTAAGGGTAAAATCATCGTAGTGGCAAAGTACAAACTGCTCTTACTTCAAAGTTACTAGGCCGACACCTTCCGTAACGTTACACCATTATACTCGTATCTGTCAAGCTCAAACGAAACGGAGAGAGCGTGCTTTCAGCTAAGTAAGCGCTTTTTTGTAATCACATATAACAGGCTTTCCATTTGATTATATACCACCCTAAAACCTCTATAACCCTGAACCCATTGAAAACCCAAATCTCGCCGACCCTAGAACTGAAAACGCACGAAGCATTTGTACTGCTGTCTAAATAACCAAACCATCGTAGTTAGCATATCGAAAAACTTTGTATGTGTATACAGGCTGTTCTTTATGTCTGTACGCAATAAATCAAACTATTGAAGATAGACTCAGCTATATTCGGAAATCGGGTTCATTCACATTAAATCCTTTGAAACCCTATGTAAAGAAATGAAATATTGATTATTCGTTCAGGATTTATGATAGCCATACCATCGTATCTTGCGTACGGAAAACCTATATATGCAAGCCCTGCATGGAATACTCAACCAAACAAATGAAGACTGAGTATAATAGCTTGAAAAACGGGTTCGTCGATCGTGAAACCCTTAATACACAAGTAAAGTCATAAATATAAAATCAAAATAACAAAACAATCGTATTCAGCGTGCTTGAAACACCCGTTGTAAGGTAAAAACGCACAACATGCCAAAATTTGACAAGTACAATTCCTAGGAATGGTCGACGAAAAATTTCTGAACCCACAACGACCCTGAGAGTGGTCCGCCAAAAAATTCTATTCAGCAACATTGTAGATGTAGATGAACTGATTCTACTAAGCCTGCGTTGCGAGAAGCTGCGATACACTGGTACCCGTATGAACTGATTTACCAAAGAACCCATAAAAACCTATTTTTGTTATTTTTAAATAAATGTACGTACACTCTTCGCAAAGGGTTCAACGCTACGGCTCTTTGCAAAAATAAAATAAATCAAACAATCAAGTCTGCTGAATGGCTCAGTAATATATATGTACATCATTCAATATATAAGCCATTTAAAACAATATTAAAAAGCAAGAAGTTTACAAAGCAGTTCAGTACAAGGAACTGAACGGCCAAATCTACAAAATGCCCGAGTCCCTAAAAATGCGTACCGACACTGGAACGACAAATGACAATGGATCAACAACAACAACAACAACAACAACAGCAACAGCCAATGGATCAACAGGAATACAAGCAATGGATGCAACGGCGATATCGAGAGTCAGTGACAGTGGACGAGACCGATACAATGCGATTGAAGAAATGGATCAAAGCGATGAAAAGACATTTGCGAAGCTATAATTTAGTGCCGCTGATGCAATACAGCGACTTGATGGTGTTTTGTTTGGATAGCAAAGAACTTTTACTACAACTGATGAACTAGAACAAATACCGTGGAACAAAGGTATGGATTAGTTTAGCCGTGCGAATGGTGAAGTTGGATGATAATATAATGGATGCACACATTAATATTAAGACCCGAACAATATTACCAGGGTCAAACTTTGATAATGAACTAAATGATATATTTAATGAACTGGTGTGCAAGCTGGATGACTTTGAGGCCCGTGGATCTGGATGGATTTTACAAAGGATACGACATGCTGATGTACATATTAGTACCTACCAACCACTACGAGGCTCAAGCTACGTGCAACTGCCTCAATATATTAATGATAAACGTGCTGTATTAAATATTGTAAATAATGATAACAAATGTTTTCTATGGAGCGTACTTGCAGCACTGCACCCATTAACACGTGAAGAAAATGCTAACCGTGTTAGCAATTATGAACAGTACATTAATCGTACTATTAAGCAAAAGCACTTAGCGTTTCAGCTGAACTTATGCTTAAAAATTCAGGTAAACTTAAAAACATCATGAAGGGGCTGGCGTTTCAGATTTTTATTCTCATTTGTTTTGACTCGCAATGCCCATGCTCTAAACACGGGCATTGCGACTCAAGATAAATGAGAATGAAAATCTGAAACGTCAGCCCTTTGTACCCATGTACCCCTATTTTGTACCTATGTACCCTATATTGTACCAATGTACCACCATATTATACCCCTACATACCCCCTATTTTGTACCAATGTACCCCCATATTATTCCCCTACATACCCCCTATTTTGTACCCATGTACCCCTATATTGTACCCCTACGTACCCCTGTTTTGTACTCATGTACCCCTATTTTGTACCCATGTACCCCTATATTCTATCCATACGTACCCTGCTTTGTACCCATGTACCCTATTTTGTACCCCTGTACCACTATTTTGTACCCCTGTACCCCTATTTTGTACCCCTGCATACCCCTGCTTTGTGTTCCTATTTTACACCTCAGTTTCATAATTTCTATTATATTGGTCTCAGGTCTTTTTCATATACCCACGAATTAGATGTTTTTGGATATCCCAACCACTTTACAAGGTACTCGGTACCTTTTTTACCTTTACGTTTGGATAAAATTTTTTCTATTTTGTAAGTATCGTTTTTAACATAAACATTTTGCAACTCTTGTGCATAAAATCTACCTAAAATTTGTTCATTATTTACATCTACCAAGTCATAAACTGGTGGATCATATGCATATTGTGTACTTACAGTGAAAACTTCAAGAGACCAAAGTTGATTAAACACCCTTTCAAAAGGCATTCGCTCTTTACTTATACGGACAAAATCTCCAATTTGAAATTTATAAAACACCTCAATATCTTTAGACGGAAATAGTTTCCGTCTAATTTCTTCCTCATCGCTCACATTGACATCCATTGGAGCAAATCCATACTTATTCTTAGTTTTATTATATGTATTCACAATGCTATCCAATACATTAATATACTTTTTCATGTTTTTGGCAGTCAAGTGCCGGTAAATTTTACCTTTAAGTGTTCGTATAAAGCGTTCAGCAATACTAGCTTTCGTTTCAACGTTTCTAGTTGTATAAATATTTATTCCTTTACTTTTCATGTAGTCATATACCAAGCTATTAACAAACTCCTTTCCATTATCAGTTTGAAAGTTTTTTGGCTGTTCATTTTCAAACATAGTTTTAAGTGCAGACAAAATTGTTGTAGATTGTTTGTTTTTCACTGCAACCACTTGTGCCAATTTTGTAAAGCAATCAATTGCTGCTAGTAAATATTTAATTCCAACATTATGTGATGATAAATTTGTCATATCAGCCAAGTCAGCTTGGACTAAGTCACCTATACCTTTCACTATAGTTCGTCTTCTACGAAACTTTAACCTACGTGGCTTATGAAGGGTGTAGGTTTCTTCTCCTTTTAACCATTCTTTCACTTGTTTTTTTTTGTAACCTTCAATCTTTTCTGTCTAGCCTCAGTGAATAATTTAGCTGGTGTTGAATAACCGACTATATTAGTTGCATCATAATAAATTTTGCTCAATTCCACATCCATTTTTAAATATAAAGTTCCTTAAAAGCTTTTAAGAATTCATTCTTTTACATGCCCTCACCATTTTTCATCCGGACTTGCGGCACCTACTGTTGTATCGAAAAACAATAGGTGGTGGGTTACATGCAAAAAGTTTGAGTACTTTTTAGTCTTTCAAATCTTTCATGTGTTTTTTGAGTACTTTTTAGTCTTTCAAATCTTTAATGTGTTTTCACATTAAAGTGAAATGTACATCTTAAAAGTTTGAGTATTTTTAGTCTTTCAAATCTTTCATGTGTTTTTTGAGTACTTTTTAGTCTTTCAAATCTTTAATGTGTTTTCACATTAAAGTGAAATGTACATCTAAAAAGTTTGCACATAGTCTTTCAAACCTTTCACATGTTGCACATTATTACAAACATTCAAATGACATAAATACACAAACAATGTCATACACAAACAATAACATATACAAACAATATCAATTTTGAATTTATTATGGTACACATTTAATTTTTTGTGCAACGTATTTTAATAATTACACCTTTGTGTATTTTACGCGCTTTATTTTTTTGTGCAACGTATTTCAGTAGTTGCACCTTTGTGTGTTTTTCATTTATCATTACACATATTATTTAACAATGACAAAAACTTGTTATCAAATATATTATAATTGCCATAAGCATAACTACTTATCCCATCATTAAGCAAAAAATGTTTATCATCAAAAGCACTTAAACTTATTTTATTTTGTTTTATAGTTTGTAAATTATGTTTGTTTGACCTAATCATATGCATTAAATGTTTATTATTAGTTTTATTGAATAAAGTATCTTTATATTTTTGGTGGTTAATTATTTTTAACTACACATTTTTTAATACCTTTAGCACGTTTTTTCTCAATTTGACCACACTTAATACTGTACATTTTTGAGCGTAAACCAACAAACTCTTCAATAGGAGTGCCTGCAGTCTCATCCTTCATTTTACCCAAAACTTTTTTGTTTTGGGTTGAAAATAAAGCATGATCTGAAGGATAATCACTCGTATCAAACAGTTGTTGATTTTCACCCATATCTTTATATATATCATCGGTATATACAGCATAACATAGAGAATCAGTATCAGTAAACAATAACTTACAATTATTATTATATACACATTTCATATAGTTATAATGAAAATTATACATTAATGTTTTTGATAAATCAAGTACTGTAAACCCAATGTAAATAGGTTTACACAAATGTACAGTACGCTTAGTCATTTTAACAGCTACTAAATTTTCATTAAATATACTACACATATTATAACGGGGACTAGCTACTAGTTTTTTTATATTTATGTTCACATGTTACTAATTTTAAATCAATATGCGCACGTACATTTTCCATAGTTTTACCAAACACAGCATTATTCAATAATTTATATAAGTCTTTTTCAAAATTACTTTTAGCATTTTTGCGCATTTCAGTGTTAAATCTAATGTATGGTTCCATCCAGCTGACCTGAGTGAATGAAATCACTCTATGGACCTTGCACAACTTCATGCCTAAATGTAAATAGAGTTGTAAATTTTGAATATGAAGTTTATACTTTTGTTTATGCATGAGGTTTGGTACAAGTTTCTGGACAGAACCAGACTTTATATTTAACACCTCTTTAATGCCAGCGCAATATTCTGACTGCATACTATCAGAGACTTGAAGTCTCTCAGGAGCTAAAGCATAGTCACTATGACTATCATGTAGCACCTCTGGAGTATCCAGAATCGAATATTCGAATCTACATCGCGTGCTAGAATGCTTCAAGAGAAACATTTTAATTTGAATCCCATACGACCATCCGTTACTGAGTTATGACGACTATACGCTACATCGTGAACTATTTACACTAACTATGTCGTCTTTTGATACAAGGCCTTACTACCTGCTGTAGTTGACGGCAATAGACAAAGAGCTATTTTACACTGTTCTATGTATACGTTTTATAAAACATAATAGACAAAACCAATTTTTGTTTTCCGTTCATTATGTTTTATTAAAAATAATAGCCATAGTGCTCGTGCCACTGTTTTCGTACTCACGTTACACTCACTCAGTGCTCATGTAGCACCTGTACCCATGTGGCACCCGTATTCAACTGACACCAGTTTTGATGTTTCAACTTTACGTGGCGCCTGTACTGTTGTAGCAGACTTATTGTATGGATTTTGTAGGCAAAGACCATGGGTGGGGCATAGATTCGGTGGTACAAAAACATGGGTTTGGTGTAATTTGGTGGTTCAAGAACGGGGGTGAGGTAGTAGGCATGTTTATAAACCAGAATCATCAAGTAAGTACTAACAAATCATTTGAACTTCTAACTTGAATCTTTTAACAAAACACTTTTTAATTAGTTTTTGGCTACCTATCTTTTGCTTAAGCGACACATTAATGTAGCTATCACTTGGCGAGCTACATCCGGCCTGGCAATAGGTTGACGCCATAGGTAAAGTTAAGGTTGAATCGGAGACGAATTAAAATTTTTTGTTCTTTTTCGAATCCAAGTTTTTTTAATTCGAGATTGATTTTTTCGCTGGGACATAGGATCAAACACTGCTTCGGCAAGCAATTAGTTGCAGAAATGGATAATGCTGGAACAGCAGAGGCGTGCGTGGGTAAAAACTGTTGAGCTAGAGCGCGTACCCGTGGAAATTCGAGAAGTGGTTTACCCAAAATAGAGCGCTGGCAGCGAAGTCAGAGAAATTTTTCAGGCCCACGTAACCCGCAAATTGTAAACCTATATTGGGGTCTTTGAATGTTTATCATTATTGACATTAAGCTATTTTTGGGCATCTAGTATGCTTATTGCGAATTCTTCGTCAATGATATTCGCCGCCAAGGCTATACTACGAAGAAAGTGATCCACATTCATAATTCACCGTTTACCAGTCAACCAACCAGATCACCTTAATCATCCGTCACAGAATTATATTGATAATGGCAATAGCATTAAAAGGTTTAAAGAAGTCCTTGATGAAGAGTTGCGGTTCTTGATCCAAATATATATTGACAATCGTCTAAATTTTGAGGTAGAATTATACAAATATGAGATGTATCATTCATTATTTATATTATGTTCAACATTTGCTTGTATAAATATAACAAATGTGTTTGGATGGTGTGTAAATCGATTTACCTGACGGGGTAAACAGGTATTTGTCACCGGGGTACCGCTGCCATGTGAGTACTGAGTGAGTGGCATGTGAGTACTGGTGCCACTCGAGTACTAGTGCCACATGATTAGATGTGCCACATTGGTACCGTAAACGTGGCACAATGAGTACTGGCGCCATATGAGTTCAGGTGCCACATGAGTACAGGTGTCTCGTGAGTACTACAAAAGTGGGACGTGAGTACTGATGCCACATTAGTACTAGTGTCACAGGAGTACTAGTGTCACATGAGTACTGGTGCCACGTGAGTACTACAAAAGTGGCACATGAGTACTGATATCACATGAGTACTATAAAAGTGGCACATGAGTACTGATACCACATGAGTACTGATACCACATGAGTACTGGTGCCACATTTGTATAGCACAAAAGACTAGACAAAGGCAATATTTATTTTCTTCGATGCCTTTTGTTTTATTAAACCGAATTGAGAAAAGTATTTTTATCTTTTTACAATGCTTTACACCTTAGTGAAAAAGGGTGGACTAAAACTAATTTTTGCTTTCTATGCTGCCTTATGTTTAATTAAAACTATCAAACAAAAGCAATTTCTCGCGCGGCCATTTATGCAAGCTGTTTAAAAGTCTAGGGGACCCGTCGCTTACATTCATTTTGTTACCGTTGAGTGTCTACCTTAGGGTGTGCAGACATTAATTCAACATTAAAACTTTGACCCTTTTTGATCTTTACGGCAAATGCTAACATGGGCATTATATCGCATCAGGGTATGTCTTGAAAAGGGCCATCGACCACAGCTAGTTACTCGCACATAACAGTTATAGAAATAGCAGAAATTTAACAAAATGTAATTTTCAGTTTATTACTGAATAAATTTCTCTCAGGACAGATCGTGCTGCTGCCGAGTTGCAATATGCAGTATTAAACACTATTTTCTGCAACACCTATAACCCGAGTACCGGTTATTGGAATTTCTTAAATTTTGTCAATTGAACGCGATCATAAAATGGCACTTGCTACTAAATTTATGTGCCAGTATCTCTTTTGTTTTCAGAAAGGATGAGCAAATCTCTTATTTCACGTATAACCGTAAACAGAAGACGTTAAAATTTTTAGAAACTACGTGGTGTAAATCAAATTACCTGTAGTAATGATATAAACCCTTCGCGAAACATTAGTGTTGTTCAAACTGGACCAGCACATCTCCGGTACAGTTTGCATCGAACATTCATAGCACATACACCATAGATAGAAAGCTTGCAAAATAAATATCACAGGAACAATCTTTCCACTAGAGAAATACTTGTAATTTTGGGAATTTAAGTGTAATTTTGCTGTTATTAAGTATTACTTGAAAATGGTTGCTGTGCTAAAATATATATTTACGGTACATGCAGAATGAATGACATTGCTAACGCAACGGTCTCCGCGCAGTATTTAGTTATGATCCAATAAATTTTTTCAAGTTTGACAGTACAAAGTGAGCCAGATAGGGGTTCCCGCCTAAAAACAGGCAAATGAATTTTTGCTTTGGCGGTGCTTTATGTTTTAATAAATCGAATAGACAAAAAGCAGTATTTGTTTTTGCGCTGGCTTTATTAAAATGTAATTTTGGAAGAATTAGCCAAACAATTGTTTCCTTATTCAACTACCAGCCTTTGGTCTCCGTACAGCATACAGAAGGTCTCGTTGAGCGAAGAAAAGCAAACAAAATGAACACAATTTTCCTATGTAAAACAACACGAGACGCCTAGTTTTTCGGGTTCATATGTGATTTATAAACGATAAATACAAAATAGTCGCAAAGATGCGGTTTTTTTGTTGTTCGATATAGTCTGGATGTTATTTTAAAACCACAGCTGGATATTGATTCTTCATCAGGCGTTGGACATTTCATTGCCATTATTGAGATTCGATCATTTGATTTGTCAAATTGAGTAAATCGAAGCAGACATATGTTTTATAATGCAATACAGTAGTTAGTTTTGAGGATAATGAATATGTTAGTTTTTGTTTTAGCTTCATTTTATTTTGACTTTCTTTAAATGAATCTTTTGTTTCAATAATGAAGTTTTTAATACACTTGCATCTATAAATGGCACGGAACGCTTTGGTGCGAGGTTGCGCTCAGCTGTTGATAATATTTAAATGGCAGATTATTTTTCAAATCTTCTCTAAGTCATTAGATCTTCATTTTATTTTGACTTTCTTTAATGAATCTTTTGTTTCAATAATGAAGTTTTTAATACACTTGCATCCAGAAATGGCACGGAACGCATTAGTGTGAGGTCGCGCTCAGCTGTTGATGATATTTAAGTGATAGATTATTTTTTCAAATCTTCTCTAAGTCATTAGGTTTGTTTGACAATTGTCTGAAAAACTTTACGGCTTTACTTCTTTGATATGCTGTGAGTCTAATCGAATCACCATACATTGCGAAGCATACGATAAGCTAGTTTATAGTGTACTGCACGTTTGTATATGTGTTCGCAAGCTTTGCTATGTTAATATTTTTCAGTTAGCTTATATATGTACATTCACTACTCGATATGATTATGTATACATTACCTAAAATTTATCAAATAACTATCTGTTTCAATTGTAACCCATGAACTGAAAGGCAACTACACTGTTTCACAGTTGCTTATCATTAAAAATGATTTGGGGTTTTGTTTTTACGGCGGTCCTATACAAATTGTGAATGGCTTCGATTTTTAAACTAAAATGGCTATATTTTATTTTAATAGGATTGCAACTGATCAAGGTACTTATAAATATTTGGGGATTTTTTCCAGCTAATAGTCTGCATTGTACAAGTAATGAATTTTGTATAGTTACAGCAGTACTGTTAAGGAGTACAACAGCCCATGTTTGTAAGTCTACATGACACGAATTTTGATTTTTTTGCAGTAATAATGCAATCCTTCAATCTTTACTTGAACCGAAATTAAACAAGTTACCCTGTCGGAAACACATACTATGTGTCAAGAACTTTCGTTTGAAAACGAAAAAGTTTTCTTCTTAAAAGAAGAATGTCACAGCAGTCATATTGCTATTAACAATGGAATTTATGCGCCTGGGCTACATATAATTATTTAAATATAAACTTTACGACGGTTCAGCATAATATATGGTTTTTGAAACATGTTAAATTATTTGATTTCAGCGTTTGCGAATATGCTGTCTATAAAATAGCAAGAACGAATTCAGACCTGGTAAAGTTGATAATATAACTTTCGATGTCATCAATTCTCGGAATTCCTAAATGTTTTCATCTCAGTTGTAGTCAACAAATCCTAGACGTTTGCTGCATGCCATTTTTGCCTGGCATGCAGACTCCAGCGGTCGGATCTGAAAAGGCTTTTATGACTATAACAGAAAAGTGCAGTGCAGTGCAATTGAAGCTTTAATGCACACTGTGACAGAAGGTGAAATCAATGTCACAGCCTGACGGCTGTGACAACAAAACCTGCGACACCGATGTATCATGGCGTTTTTCACTTAAGCGAAATCATGCACACGCAACCAAAAGCATATCTATTAGCTCAAAAACAATGAAATCGTGACATTTGCATCTATAACCTGAGAAAGAATGAAATTGATTTTGTTATAATGGTGGATAATTTTAGACGTGTGTATTAATATGTGTTTACATACATATAGATATATTAACAAACAGGTATATATATTACATAGAAAGCATATATACGTATGGATGTATAAATGGCTGTAACGGATTTGGCTCAAATGGCGAAATATTTTTAAAGTTGCACAGTAATAGATAATAAATATCGATAGTGTGCATATATGAAGCGCATATGTGCAGAATTATCACGCCTACACTAGAGATGGAACCATGTCACCGTGTCACCAGGTCACCGATCAATTCGGGTAACATTTATGACCGGAGCATCAGGTCACGGTGTGTTACCGGCCCGGTAGTAACCCTGTTTTATTCATTAACCGAAAGCACTCTACTCTGCCCAGTATTCGACACAACATAACACCGTTTTTGTCCTCTTCATTGTCTACTCTGCTCTTTCCCAGCGACAGGGTAAACTCAAATGCACGTAAACAACTGGGCTTTCAATGAGGATCGCTCTAAACTCATAATAAAAATCCTACAAGAAGGGTAAGAGGATGATAAATGGTGTTTGATTTCTTTTGAGGCACATTCAAGCCGTGCGGTGTCGTAAAAGAATTTAAAGCCATGGACGTCCTCTGTGTACTCTGCTCTTTCCCAGCGCCAGGGTAAACTCAAATGCACGTAAACAACTAGGCTTTCAATGACGATTGCTCTAAACTCGTAATAAAAATCCTACCAGAAGGGTAGAGGATGATAAATGGTGTTTGATTTCTTTTGACGCACATTCATGCCGTGTGGTATCGTGAGAGAATTTAAAGCCCTGGACGTCCTCTTCGTTGTCTACTCTGCTCTTTCCCAGCGACAGGGTAAACTCAAATGCACGTAAACAACTAGGCTTTCAATGACATTTGCTCTAAACTCGTAATAAAAATTCTACCAGAAGGGCATACATGGCGGCGGGCGGTCATGCCGGAGGGTAGAGGCCCCCCACGGGGGGGCGGTCGCGGCCATTCCGGGAGGATAACCCCCTTGGCCGGCCAAATTTTCCTAGGGGGGGTTGGTCATGAGGACCTTTTTTTGTTCCTAGCAGCCACATTTTTCGCCTATGAGTTCAGTTTTTGCACTAGAATCCGGCCTCAAAACTGGTCGAGGCGGGGGGCTTTGGGGTCCGCACCCACCCTCCAGCAGGGGTCCGGCCTCGGGGGGGGGGGGGGCGGGGGGGGGGGGTGGTGCGCACCCCAACCCAGGGGGGTAACCCCCTGGGTTTTCGGCCTCGGGGGGGTCTGGACCTCAGGGGGGTTACCCCCCTACCCCCCCTGCCGCCATGTATGCAGAAGGATAAGAGGATGATAAATGGTGTTTGGTTTCTTTTGAGGCACATTCATGCCGTGTGGTATCGTGAGAGAATTTAGAGCCGTGGACATCAGATGTGTTCTTTTAACATCCGTTTCATACGCATGTAGTTCCAAGTTACTTGCAATTCGCGCATAATTGATTTCACATAATGGCAAACCTGTTTCCAAGACACACAAAATTGTCTTTAAACTGTAACATTTATCTACATTTGTCCAGGACTGTAGCCTCTGGCGAAGACGTTACCGAAAACGCAATTGTAATCCGTCTGTAATAGTGCTTTGCCAAGCAGATACTCAACAATTTCCAATCCCGTTTTTCAGAATTCGCTGAATCGTTATACACTGGTTGCGCTGGAAGTTGTATTGTTACTAGGTCACTACCATGACCGGATCACGGCTCGCTGCCACGACCGGGTCACGCAATCTGGGTTGCTACGGCGGTCTGGTCACCGGCTCACAATATGGTCGCACGATTCAATCACTCGCCTACACTACATTTACTAAAACGCTGCCTTGTACCAAATTGGCTTCAAATAGCGATTATATCGCTATTAGTAGCTTGCTTAAATAGACGGTGTCACAAACATTGCCAACCTATTTTTAACAACGGTTTCCGACTCCTTTAATAAAACGGTGCTCAATAGAGTTGACCACAGGCAAACACGTTCACACTGTTCATTAGAGGCGACATTCATCGATTCTTGATATCGACTTATGATAATGAGTATTTGAGGCTTTCATTGGGTGTCTGAAAACCTAATAGCGGTAATCAGTTGTATAATAATTTTTAGTTGAATTTAAACTCTGTCAGCTTTGGAACCTTTTCTGATGTAGAACCATTTTAGAAATTTACTGTATATATAATGTTTACTAGGTATATATCATTGAGATCATTGCACGATTGGTATAGGTGCCGAAATGAAGCAGGCCTGATCGAAAATCCTTTAATTTAGTACATATTCAGTTACAGCTTCGGAAAATTAACTATGTGCTTCACTCGAATCGTATGATTTTTGTAGGGTCTATATATAAAAGAACATCAAAGATGACTGTCGCTCCAGTGATTTGAACAGTCCTATTATGCTGCCATTTGGAAATGAGAAATTTCTAACTGAAGCGTGCTCAAATCCGTCTCCATTAGCGGTTTATCCATAGTCGCTTATTTTACACATACTACCGAATGAAATAGTGGAAAATTTTTGTCCGCGATACCGAAACCAAAAAGCAGCTTTAGCATAAGCCTTACTACCCTCGAACATATTAGAATCTTTAAAATGCCTGTAGTTTATTATAAATCCATGTAGGAGAGTGTGACACTCTTGTCACACTATTTTTATACATTATAGGACGGCAATGTGTAATTTTGGCATCATTTTTCCAAATTGTTATAAATTGAAAAGTGTAGATTTGTTATTTTTTTCTGTCCTAAATAAGTACATTTTTCTTCTAAATATGCAAGTTCTGTTTGGCCCATCAACCTTTCTCTTGCCGTTTAACTTTCGTATCAACTTTTATACCGGTAACATCAAAAACCGCCAACTGGAGTTATTTCTTAGATATATATCGCTCTCACCAGCACACTAACTAGAAGGAAAAGGTACTGCGAAAATGAGTTAAATCTGTGGACCTATATCGAAGTTGTGGACGGTAATGTATAACTTATATGTTTACCATTAAATAGTTAAGCAATTCTAGTCCTACTTTGCTCATAGAAGGTGTTTTCGTGACGTTATTGCCTGCAAGTCACATAAGTTACATAAGTGACGGATGCATGCGATCATTTGCCGAAACTGCCTTACTAGAAGCCAAATTGTCGAAAATCAACGTTAAGGCAGATTTGAACTTGAGAAAGTGAGTTATTTAACCATGTTCGGTAAAAATTATAAATATACACAAACGTCAGCATTGCACTTGCTTGCTAATCATACAATACGATAGCTTTGATACCATAGCTAAATACGATAAATATCTTAATTCCAATGTTAAAAGGCTGTATTTGGGAGCCAATTTAACAGCACCGACCATCAAGTTTTGCCCGAGTTTTTGTTAATTCCACCCCGATACTTGCCAATTTTACGCTTATTTTTACGCAAGTTGGCATAAATGTTTACGTGCGCCTTCGCCGTTCGCTTTCAATTTTTTATCATATTTAAAGTGTGCAGTGGTTAAAGTAATACATGGTGATGGTAATTTGACAACAAATCATAGATGACGTTAAATATTTACTACAATTTTCAATATATATTTGTCCGTTGTCCAGATGTAGGACTAATTTGTTGAAACCGATTTTGCCGCAAAATTTGGTATTAGTCAACGTAAATCCAATGAAAATAAGACTTGTATACTTCGTGGAACTTATGAAGCGTGATGTCTTGACCTTCAGAGGAATTACTATTCGTTCGTATACTTTATATGAATGCAACCAAATGTATAGACTTGTTGTCTAGAAGCAATGAACTATGTTTTGACAATTTATTGTACAGTTAGGCAGCGATTTCGTGGCTTCGCGATTCTAAATTATATATACTGCATACCTGGACACAGGTCCAAAGTCCAAGGGGGTGTAGCCTGGTCCCCGGGGGGCGTCATGCGGGGGCTTTATACAACATAAATTTTGGGTATATGGTATAGCAGTATATCATACAAGTCATAGGGGTAGGGGTTACCGTCCATGACGCGTCGAACCCCCCTTCCACGGCGCATGCACCGACACCCCTGACAGGTCGCCTAAATTTTTTTGCAACGATAGTCCCATGTGCGTTATTTGTTCGATAGGGGTGGTGGCTGTGGCACATTTGTATTAAGAATCTGCGCGCCGATTACGCAAAATTTTTTTGAAGACAATCTGCGAAACATTCTACAAAAATATTTGGGGGCGGGGCCAGCCATACTCGGCCCCATAATTTTTGCGGGGGGGGTCCCATGCCCTCTGCCGGCCGCCCCCCCCGGTGGCGGCGCACAGGGTTGTATCATCCATAATTTCGATCTCAAAACGCAAAATAATTCTACGAACTTGTTATTTTAAAATTTCTAATATTACGTAACACTGCTTGAATTCGCTTAAGCAGAGATATATACAGCTTGTGGCAGAACGATATTAGCAGCCGTCACCCAATTTCACCACCATTCTTGCTTGCCAACTGAGCATGGCTATTCTAAGCTGTGTGGTTTTTCGAGAAGCATTGGTATTTAGAAAAGTTTTAGCTTCACGATTTGAAATATGCGAGTGCCTAGCGAGTGTTTTTTGGAATTTAAATCAACAAATGGTGTGTTTACCAAAGGTGGCTAGTCGGATTTTAAGGCAGCTTTAGCTCACACTTAAATGTATCTTCAAAACGTGTTCGTATGAAAACATTTCCTCGACTATTGGGATATTTATGCTTAATAACATTAAGTATGCTTCACATTTTAACGGCGATACTGGCATTTTAAACTAAAAATATAATGGAATCATTTTGCGGGCCACATTTATTTTATTTAGTAGTATACGTCGATAGCATAGCAATCCTTGTGCCTCGTTTCGGCAGTGCTATTATAGGTCTGGTATACATACACATACGGTTCTGTGCTATTACGGGTTCTCTTGCGTGTGCTCATATCGTTTCTTCTATACACGAATCTATCTGTTAAGCTCAAACTTTTAGAAAGAAAATGTCAAACTAAAAGCCGTGGGCGATTAAACCCGTAATAATGAGGTATTGCGTACTTTTGGTGAAAGTAATATTTATATCGTACGCGCAAATATACTATAGATTTGCAAATGATGTGATGAATACTGTTCGAAGCATCGCCGCAACATACAATTGTAATTCTTTAAGTTTATATTGTTTACTGTGTCCAAAAACTTAATAAAGGAAAGCCATGTACAGCGCGTGTTTGTGCAGGATTGAGAATTCAGGATAAACCTATTCGATCATTATTAAGCTCTGGGCCGTAAATATGTCTGAATGTGTGAAGTGCGGTGACATCGCAGCCGATAACAGTTTTTGAGGTTCAACCAGTTAACAGCGAAGTTAATTTAATTTTCGGGAGCAGCAAGAGACAAATTGTTCGGATATTATATAAGTATTGAACTGCCCTAGCAAAACCTACCTCACCTGGTAGCATGTAAATAGAAGAAAGAGTTCATTTTATGACTAAAGAGCTTACATTGCAGTGACTTCACACATCTACGAAAATTCAAATCCAGTTAGGTCCTGGAAATATAGCCTTTTTACAGGCCAGAGTCTCAGGGCATAGTCTTTGTGATCGAGTATCAAAAATTTAACGGGATGGTATTTAGTAATATATTGACTGAAAGTTTTGTTTTAGTGAGATATTCTAGCACCATCAGCTAGTTTTTATTTAGAATTAATACAATATCACTTCTAGCGCGGACGATGCGGGTATCATCGAAAAAGATTATTTAGAATTAATACAATATCACCTCTAGGGCAGACGATGCGGGTATCATCGGAAAAGAACTCAAAATGGATAAAATTATTAAAATTTGACGCAAAACGGGTCACAAACGAACAAGCAATACCTACAGTAAAACGTGCTCTATTATATTATAATAATAAAAATTCAAGATATCCTCGTTATATACGTACACGGAGATACGTAAAGAGGTACTCAGAGCCGGGACTTATAAATTTTACTTTTGAACCCGTGATTCTCCATTCTCTGTAGAAAAACGACAATATATGCTCCTAAGAATATAAACTTTATGTAAGCATCATTATTATCGTTAGTTGACTAGCTTCTATTCGTCGCATCCAGATTTTGTGTTTCATTGCTTCCCACTAATGTTCTCAAAATAGTATGCAACGTTCGATAGTATTTTGCAGGTCTTCGTGTTGCCATATTACAGGACAAGAGTTGTAGCGAAATTAGGATCATTGGTAAGATTTATTTACACTCCTTGATTCAATTCTTGCTCCATAGAGGAACATTATATATTCCGAGCCTCGAATTGGTCATTAAGAAACTATTTCGTAGACCCATGAGCTACCTCTAAGCTTATGACAGCGAATTTTATCATATGCCGGCTAGTAAACTACGTTTCATAAAAATTTTTGTTAACTATTCTTAATAAATAAATTAATATTTAACATTATATTTATATTCACTACGGCTACGTCGCTCAAGATTACCTACCTATACAATAGTACGAAGGTAAGTAAAGTGTCCGTATTGGAACTGGCATGTCTTCACGGCTTTTGGTTCGGAAAATCTAGCTGCGATTGTTATGAAACCGGAGATCATCAACCGCATCCTATGTACAACTTAGGGATTTTAATACCTTTAATGTCTTTTAATATTTATTTGTAAACTATGTATCACTATATCGCATACTTATACAGTGAAACTAACATTTGCCACATAGACATTAAAATAAAATTTTTGATGATATGGTGTACAAAATCTGGGGCCTATGTCACCTTTAGGGGCCGGACGTTATAACGCTAGAAAAAAGAACAGCTTAGAGAGGGGTTCGGAGGGCGGCAGCCCCCGACTTAATCTTAGCCTTAGTACATGGCTCATATAATGACATTAGCTTAGGCTAAGAATAAGTCTTAGGCTTAGTATATCGAGAACGGCATAGCATGCATTTTACTTCAGCCCCTAAAGGTTACATTGGCCTAATCTGGAATCAACCTTTTACTTACCATTACATTTACCATTACATTAAGCATATGCACGCGATTAGTAGTTGGGTTGTTACTGAGCAAAATATACGGCTAGTTTGTAAAGTCGACAATTGGTACTGAAATATTAATGACTAACTTTTATTGCAAAGTTCTCCATGTTCTTTTAATGCACACACAAATTCACAACTAGTTGCTCGTAAACAGGAAAAGCCTATTCATCTTCAGCTAAATGCAGTCGTATATTAGCCAACATAATAATAGGTGCTGGCAAAGCTTTTTTCGCCGTTGTGGCAGACTTTGCAAAGCGGTAAACTTTTTTTAGAGCAATGCGAATCTGGGAAGGTAGTATGCTCTTAAACTTGACGAGAACGGACAAAAAACTACTCGATCGCTTTCTATTTGCGGCTGGCCATAAACGTATGAAATCGACTTTGGCGAAATGGTTCAGTAGGATATAGTTAAATAACCATGTTGTTCTGCTAAATCATGCCGTTGCTTTTGTTTGGCAGTGAATAGGTTTCAATGCTTTTTGAGTGCTACA
Organism: Trileptium ribeirensis; assembly: GCA_030248225.1. NCBI lineage: Eukaryota > Metazoa > Nematoda > Enoplea > Enoplida > Thoracostomopsidae > Trileptium > Trileptium ribeirensis. The sequence goes on along the minus strand of JASANE010025221.1, from coordinate 18,464 downwards.
TTGTTTAATTTAGTGCGATAATGATCAGCGCCACATTTTATAGATACAATTTGATGCAGGGTGTTTGACATAGTTTTATCTGATATATTGTGAGATTGTATTCAAAGGCGCAGCAGGGTGGTTTGTAAATCAGAGAGGACCAACGGCAAGAATTCAAAGACCACGTGACATACGAACTAAATATATGACACTTAAGTAAAAATATTTGGTCCTTCAAATCCTACCAGCACGACGAACCCGCGCAGATTTGCTATTAATCTACCAAATGTTCAACAATGCAACGTCTCTAGAAATGGAGGAATTTTTTGAAACCCCTACATTTGGTTGCACCAGGGAACACTCTCATAAGCTTAAGCCAAAAATAGTGCCCACCACCAACACACAACGCTATTTCTTCAGTCATAGGTCTGTAGCAGCGTGGAATGCACTGTCTGGTCATGTTGTCGCATCCCCTTCCCTTGCTTTGTTTAAATCACGACTCCAAAAGACGGGTTTCTAGATTGAAAACCGACTGAAACTCTACCTGGAAAATAACAAACGTAACAATACAGCCCCGATAAATCGGGGCTTCAAACCCCCAGGTGGCATGGTCTCAGCAAGCAAAAGAAATAGAAACGTATCGGGGAAGACCAGTGAGTATACTGTTCGTCTCTCGCATTCCTGTAGATTTTTACTGAATTGATTGCCGGAACGAACACGTTGCAGATACAGATTCAGCAACAAATAGATGTCTCGTCCCGCCTTCTGCCTCCAAATACAAGTGTAAAATGTTGCGCGACTTTTGCCGATTTATGGACAACGAAAAATATAGAATTTAGAGTGTGCAGGGAATGAGTAAACCGAGCACCATCCTGTTAGGACACGATATACAACTTGCTGCTAGTGAATAAAGTAATAATTGAAATAGCCTATACGATGTTAAAAGAAATTCCGGTTAGGAATACAGTGCCAGACCGCAAAAACCCCCAGTTTACGTTTGCTAACAGTATTTATCTGTTTACTGTTTTACCATAATTACATTTCCCTACCTCCAATGCGACACCTTGCTGCCTTTTCTTTACGCTAGCACATTTTTTAATATTTATAAGAATATGTGTGGTTCGTAAGCCTGACATGTAAACGTCGAGCGTTTAAAACACAAAATGTGCTATTTACGTTCAATAGAAAGAAACGTTCACCAATGATACGTATTTCTTAAAATGTGCGCATAAACTTAATTTCATTTTCTTACCTAGGAAGTAGTTGCATGGGTCTTATTAAAGATGGTTTCTAGATTCAACAATTAAATAAATACTTGCAACCTAAGTGGCAGTTCAGGTCGGGTTTGCCTAAAGAAAAGAATAATATATAGGTGTACCGTCTGCGCTGTTTAACCTTTTGTTTACACGAAACGATTTATATAATTTATCTGCGCCAATGGCTGTGAGAGACTTCCTTGTGTAGGGCCTTTTTAAATTTTCAGCGAACTACATTTGGTTGCCCACCTTTGGTAGCTTATATGTCCCTGCTGAATCTGACTAGAAATTTCCATACTAAGCGCATAATAGTACAAATACGTTCAATTGTATTCAATTTTGAGTCTTCATACTCAGATATGTATTATGTGAGTATTCATACACAGACATACATGCTTGTGAGTCAAAATTAAAATGAAACTTGTTGTGGTCATATGATAGGTCGCATGCTGCACATGCGTAGCATATTCTCTTCTAATTTTCCTTAAAAGTAACAAATTATGTGTTATGATTTCCACGGGCTGGAGTGGTTTAGCTAGGCAGAATATATTTAAAAGATTGTTGCGTTTAATTTCAAATTAGTAGAAAATGTGCGGAGCAGGATTTACGAAAACAGTGAAATATATAATCATTTATTAATATAACTTTGCTTAGAATATGGTGATGTTATAATAGGAAATTTGTGGAATAGGATGGATGACAACAGTTAAATATATCACTATTCATGAATATAACTTCGCGCGGAACATGACAATATCGTAATAGATAGTTTGTGGCTGAGGACGGATTCTGTAATTGAAATATATCACTATTAATTAATGTAGCGTTCATTATATTAGTAAATTTTTGAAGCAGGATAGACCAGAACAGCGACATATATAACGTTTCACGAATATTTCTTCTCACAGCGCATAATAACGCCATAATTAAAATTACGTAGAGCAGGGTGAATGAAAACAAATATATCCAGGCATTCAGAGATATATCTTCGGGAACAGTAGGTCATGTCATAATGGAAAATTTGCGGAACAGGTTGAATGATGCGCAGTAAACTTAAAATACGCCCAACCACAATCCTATTTTGCAAAGCAAAGTTGAAGAAGGTATCGCGATTGGGATGACAGCCACACAAATTAAACGTTCATTGGCACTGTCTGGATTGGATATTCCCCAGGACAAAACGTCTGTTTCTGGCAAAACTTTCTACATTTAACGTCGAATTTGCGGAATATTTTGGTCAAACTTGGATTGAAAGTAATTTTAAAAACTGGTATGAGGGAGCGGCAACGCTTTGCCCATCTACAAACAATGGCTTGGAGCGATTTAATCGTCTCATTAAAGACAACTATACGTTTCACAAGCGCTGTCGATTACCCGAATTTCTTCATATACTTCAGACAATTGTAGTAGACCAAAGCAAACAATGTATCGAGTTCGCTAAATACCCAAAGCCTGGTTTGTCTACAGAAACAGCAGCCTTTCAGTGGGCCAAAACGGAACCTTTCGTCCAGCAATTTGTCGCGCCGAACGGAGACAGAACTTACACCGTGCAGGGATCAAAATCATCTATGTCCTTGGAACGATATCAGCTAATTCACCACAGCCCACAATATATAGTTTCTTGGGATGAGTACGTCAGCTTTATGGATTCTTGGCACGTTGTTTACAACCATTATGGGTTCTTTTTATGTAACTGTCGTGTCGGGCTCAAAAACAAAATATGTAAGCACAGTGTTGGAATTCAAATTTTATTTCACAATTACAAAGTGTACGAAGCGGCTGAATCTTTGCCTATCGGACAGCGAAGGAGTCGTGGTCGCCCAAAGAAACTGGGAAACGCGTACAACAGGAACTGACATCACAAAGGTAACTACCTATTTAGATACAATCATACATATATACCACGTTATATATTTCTTTTTAACGCAGGCATGAGGCAAGTTTGGATGCACTATTAAGACTACTAAATTTAAATATCGGGCGGTCTGTAAATTTATTTTGGATGTACTATTAAGCAATTTTGGATGTAACATTAATTCCTTTCCTTTGCAAAAAGCGATGGGGGACCGCAATCCGTTGTTACGAAACAAACTGCGGTTTTGCCATCGATTTTTCGCGAACGCTATTTAGTCAAATTTGGGTTTCGTGTTGCAAGATTCAATTTTGTAGTCGAACTAAATACTCATCTGTTTAAATTCGTAGCCAAATGTTTCAATAACTCTTCGAAAATGTATCTTTGCACTAGTTAATTTTAACAGAAACAGCTTGTTGACATAAGTAGATAGAGTCTGACATTTTAGCGACTGCGTCTTGAGTAAGATTTTGTTGTCACATCTTATTTTTATTGGGTGACATTTTGGAAGAATAGGTGATGGTATTTTACAGTATATATAGATGAATTTCTGCCCAATTAAATTAATTGTTGCTGGATGAAAACGATTTTGAAATGTTTATATTACACAGTAAATATTGAGTATGTTAGGTCAATATAAACATACATAAAAAGAATTTATCTAACGGAAAATGTTCTATAAATACATTAATATTCTATACGTATATATTGTATACAGTATTACACGATTCTTTCTTATAAAATGTTTTCAGTTACGTGTTCGTACCTACGACAGCATATATGTGACATCGTAACATCTTGTATGATACGTATTAAAATAATATGCAGTATCAACACAGTTTATTATTAATCAAAACACTTTATGGTTATGCATAGGAATATATACAAGTTAAAAAATTGCCGTAACGGGAGTTGGAAGAAAGAACCCTTTCAAAACTATATTTAGTTTCATCGTAAAAATCTGCTTAAAAATCATATTTGGCGCTTAAATTTTTTTAGCGTTTGTTATAAAATGAAAAATGCTTTTTCATTTAAAATTTGATATTTCACTCACTAAAATATTGGACACAAGTGGGACATCGAACCCTGTGCAAACCAAATATATTTTACTATATTCGCTGTTCCAATTTGTTATTTCAGTCACCAAAATATCCAAAACAAGAAGTACACCTAACTTTAATGGAAAACAGATTTTCACAATATTTTGCTTATGCCTATTTTTGGTTCACTCCCGAAAATGTTGAAAACAGGCAAAACGCTGATAGCCCCTACGGCTCGTTGTACAAAGTATCCGCTCACTACAGACATCGTAAAATTGTTTTGGTTCACTAAAACTTAATAGCCAGTATTAATTAAATAAAATTTCACTCTAAATGCCCACAAAACATAATTAAGAATGGTTTGCCAACACTTACCCAACAGTTTTAAAGTACATTCAACGTAATGGAGGCAACATGCCACACTAAACCTTTCGTTTTGTGTGTTTAATGCATCATTCTCAGAAAAGATGCATGAATTGCACACCGTAAGCTATTGTTGCGACCATATTGTATAAAAACTATATTGCACTGGCGTTACGTTGATATAAACATTGTATCATCAAGTGTGCTAGCTAAAAATGTTGTTAATACAATAACATTAGATGCAATTTCACTCTCAATATCACAAATTAAAAGCATAGCTGCTACAATACAGTGATTTGTGTTGCGCTGTTGCTGCTACAATAACATTTGCTTCTATTACACCACAGATTCTGTTGTTACGACAAAGCCAGCTTGCTGCTATTGTAGAAACAATATAATGTTTGCAAACATTGTTGCAGCTATAATTATTTTGCAGTCAAGAAGCAACAATTGTAATATGTTTCTATTGTAGCGACAATACGATTTCCGTATTTCAATGTGATTTGCATATCTTAGGCCATAGATTATATGATTCTTTTCAAGCTCGCTGCTGGTGTTGAGTGCAGCAGGCAAGAGTGTATGTCACTACGCTGCATCTACCCCACATTTGTTGCTTCTTGGCTGCAGAATACTCATTGTTGCGACAATGTACGCAAACGTTATATTGTTGCTACAATAACAGCAAGCTGGCTTTAACGTAGCAATAAAACGATGGCTTTGCTGTAGTTCAATAGAAGCAAATGTTATTGTAGCAGCAATATTTCTTGCTCGAGCTATTGACAATGCAATACCATCCAATGTTATCAGAACCTAGTGAAACGTAGTGGAGATTGTGTGTTGCAGGGGTGACATCTTTTAAATTCCGTCTGTGTGTGTGTGATCGGCGATAACTCGGGAACGACTTCACGACTTAACCGATTTTCATGATCTTGGGCTCATTCGAACCGGCATAGTAGATTTACGCCCGAGCGTTTTTTTTTGATTTTGGTCTGGTTCCGGCGTCAGGGGTCAAAATATGGGTTTTTTGCCCCATTTTACCCCATTTTAGAACCCTTCACGGAAGCAAGGTTATACTAATCTTAACTTTTGATTTTTTCCTCTGGTTGGTTTCATTTCATAGTAAAATTATAATCGCCGACGCCTCTTTTTTTCGATTAAGGCTCTGGTTCCAGAGTTATGTGGTTTGAGGTATGGTGCCCCAATGGTTCCTCCACCCAAAGTTGCGAAAATTTGTTGTGACGTCCTGGGCGGCCGAAAACTTTCACTTAGGGGTTTTCCGGCATCGGAAACTCATTGCCGGTGTTGGTTTTGCTCTGAGACCCATGGCTCTATGGGTTCAGGGGTATGGCGATCCCAAAGTTCGGGGTTAAAATGAAAATGAGGGTTTTTACCACATTTTAATACTCTTTTACGAAAACAAGGTTATTTTTATCTTAACTTTCGAATTTTTTTCTGTGGTTGGTTTTATTTCATAATAAAATGATAAATGCCGTTGCCTCTTGTTTTTGTTTTTCGACTAAGGCTTAGGTTCTATAGTTACGGGTTTGAGGTATGGTGCCCCAAAGATTGTTCGACCCAAAATTCGAAAATTTGTTCTGACGTTCTGGGCGGCTGAAAAGTTTTACTTAGGGGTTTTCGGACATGGGAAACTCATTGGATGTGTTGGTTTTGCTCTGTGACTTATGGTTTCATCGGTTCGGGGGTATGGCGCTCGCATTGTTCAGCGACCCAACATTCGCAATTTCATTGTGACGTCCTGGAAGGCTGATAGCTTGCACTGGTGGGTTTTCGGGCATGGGAAACTTATTGCCGGTGTTAATTTTAATGTGCACGGAAAAGGCATAGGTGTATTTATGCTTCACTACGTTCTGCAATCTCGATAGATTTACTAGTTTGAGCAGCTATGTTTTTAGTTTGTGCTATTGAGAGTGCAGTAGCATCCAATGTTATTGTAGCAACAATTTTTTTCGCTTGCGCTGTCGATGATACAATGTTTATATCAACGTAACGTTAGTGCAATGTAAATGTAACAGATCCATAATGGATCGTTACGAGGTGGATTAATTCTGGCCACACTCTAATGGCCAACATTTAATAGACAGTCCAATAATCCTGGCCACAGTCCAATGGCAAACATTTACGAATAACTCAATAATCCTGGCCACACTCCAATGGCCAACATTTAGTCAAATACCCCAATAATCCTGGCCACAGTATAATGGCCAACATTTACAAATTCCCTAATAATCCTGGCCATAGCGTAATGGTCAACATTTTCGAATTTAGTTGCGAATGTCTCCCAAAGTAGAACACCCAGCGGACATGACCCAACTGTGTACGAAACCCATTGTTGCATCGGAATACGTACGTATATGGAAGTAGAACCAATTTAGGACCTCCTTGCGCAAGTGAATACATAAGGCGATCTTTCTTCCGTACATACACCGCAAGACCCTGTTGTCACTTTGTTTATCGACTGTATAAATAGCACAAATCATGAATCGTTACGCCTATTAACCTCATTATGAATAGGGATTTTCGTCGTATTTCGGCCCGCACCGCCGACAGTTTTCAGTGATCAAAAGGGTATCGTTATTAACATTTCAGGGATGAAGAATCATCGAAATATTGTTACCGTATATATATAGATTGGTTGTAGTGCCATAAAGGTACCTGTTGGTATATATATCTTGCATCATATCACCATTATTATAACCATATTGTTGTGGGCCATAAAGGCTTCATTGGCATACTTGAATTGTGTATGTATATTACCATTACCATTACCATTGCTTTTGTTGTTCCATTTTGATGGACATAAAGGCGTGCATTATTCATTTGATTCGTACAATCATGATCGTATCATATATCTGTATACCATTGGAATTGCCGTTGATACTCATATGTATTTTAGGTATACGTACACAATTTGGCAGTTTGATTTGAATAACGCTTGTTAATCATTTATATATGATCGTTGTAGCATATTCATACCATACTTTTGTTGTTTAAGGCCATAAAAGCGCCTATATTTTGCTATGATTCTATATCATTTTTACGATGACCATGATATTGTAGCCTTGATTATGGACGTGTACTTGTAACCATTTATCAATAATTGTAGTACTATATTCATGTCGTTTTGTTGTGTTGATCATGGCCATAAAGGTCTATATTCGGATGTAATATTCTTACGTATTCCATTGATGTTTTCAGGATTATGGTTATGTTTTGTTGTACCATTGTAATTCATAAGTTTGGAGGTACTAATAGTCGAGATTAATTTGTTTCGTTTAGGATGATTTTAAGGAAAAGTTAGGGATCTTTACGCATGTAGATTAGTACTTTTGTAGGTAGAAAATGCGAGTACGGCGAGCTCTTGCCATACCCGGCTCGTAGACAAACAGGATGGTACGACTCCCCGCCGGACCCGATATATATGTAGGAATAGCCCTACCCCGCGTGGTAGGACTGCAAAGTTTACTCTGGTTGTTGATAGAAAAGAATGGCCGTGACGGATACTTGTCACGACCGTCCTCAAGAATGAGGACCACAAAAAAGTTTGGCTGTTCGCCCTAACGCGAACAGCAAATGCGCAAATTTCCTGAAAATTTTAGTAAGAAAAGTGCAATATGGCTTTACCAATGTTCAATTTCGAGAAGTACACTGGCACACCACAATGATAAATAAAGTATCAGTTACCAGCGCTCATTTCCGCAGGCAAAGATAACTGATAAAATTAAGAGAAAAGTATGAAAATTTGGACTTAAAAGTATCGGCTCCGGCCCATAACTCTGGAACCGTTGAGAAATCGTAAATTTAGCTCTTAACATTTCTTGTAGAGAATTTTACGGTCTATCTAATAAGATCGGTCTCGTGGAAATCCGACGTGGATCCAGACTAACGAGTAAATAAGTATATATATAAGCAAATAGAACACAATTAATTAAATAGCTCCACCAATATTTGACACAGAAATATATATAGGACACCATTGAGCTCCTTAAAATCCAGGCTTTATTTTGAACCTGCACCGGTCCCGCTGCGCCTACTTTTAGTTATCTCCTCCCATGGAAATCGCGGAAATAGTGCTCCGACCGGTGTGTAACCCCTCGTTGGATTCCCCCTGCCGAAATTAACGCAAAGATGCGTCTAACACCCTGAAAAAACTATACCCCGAACCTGCGGGAGCCGTTTGAAACACTTTAATTCCCTATAAAATTCGTCATGGACTCGCCCGGGAACCCACTTTCCCCTTTTGTCGTCCGAAAGCGGACCTGTTACATATTGGAATTATCGGACGGACGCCCTGAGTCCGAATCCGAACTTTTCTTGGCACTCTGGCCATTATCCAGGGGATGGCATCCTCCTTTCCATTTATCTGCTCTTTGTTTTGTTTACTTAGTGGCGTCTCCTTTCTATGGACGCTGATTCTTCGACACGTATATATGTAAGCTACGAACAAATACAAGTTCTTCAGCGTCGACTGCATACTTTTGCCGCAGTATCTAAGCCGTTTACAACTTTAATTGCACACTGCAGTTGCTAGTTTGTCTTTGATGGACGCGTCCACGAACCGCCGTAAATACTACATTGTATTTGTAACGCTGCCTCACATTCCAGCTTAAGTGAACAATGTCGGATGCTGTCGGTAGTCACACGTTTATATAAGAGTAACGCAGAGGCGATGTTAGCTGAAATTTCTTATCAGCAACATCGAGACGCTTCTTGTTGTGCCATTTAATCAAAACAAGAGAAGTACTCAGTAACCATAACTCAGTAACTTGTTGTTAACCGACTATTAGCTTGTTCGAACGCGTGGTGTAGTTTAAGTTTGCTGGAAGATTGTGTATTAAAGTAGCTTTATTTAATATAAGTTTCATTAAAATTGGCTTATTACTTGCAGAACCACTCTATGGTGTGTAAACTGACTGGACCCCGCGAGCTATATAAAATTTATATTGGTTGTTTGATGTGGTAGCTTACAATATGGAGTATTGAATTCGTAAATTGAAGTTTTATTAGAGGTTTCTAGAAGTTTCACGTTAGTTTTAAAGAAAATTTTATATTAAATTTGATATAAACAAGGCAATAAATCATTTCAAATTATATAAAATTGGGCTTAAAATTGGTCCAAAATTAATCTGAATTTACGATCATAATAGTATTTGCCGAAGAGCTCAGAAATTGGGGCCAAATCGCCCCAAAAGTGCTGACCAAGAATTTCTAACGGCCGCGAAATTTAAAATTTCAAATTTGAAACCGGCAGTATTTAAGCAGAGCTGCACTAGCTCTGCAGCGTTCAGTATAACTTCGGCAGCGCAGAGTGCGGTCGTTTTGTAGACCGATTCTGTCGCTCCCCAATAGTTACAGTGTTCATTTTCGATTGAGTTTCTTTCTTTGGCTTTCGTTTTTGGCTTTGCGAATTTATGGACGCGCGATGGACGTCGACCGCCTGAACGCAAGACTGTAAGTGTGGATAGGGAGCTAGTTTAGGGTAGTCTTATATTTCTGATGATAGGTTAAATAGACGTGGAGCTTAACAGATATCCCGTCATATTATTGGACAACGTTGTTGTAACAGCACCAATGTAGCGTCTTGCCTCCCCTATCCATACTTTGTTTTACATGATAGCCCTGCCCGTTTTAACTTGTCCCGCAACTAGCCACTTACACGATTCGATTAGACAACCGAAGTCATGCTGAATCTCCCTCGGTCGATGAGTTAAGGCATAAATAAACGCGACAACCGCGTACACATCTATTTTTACATGATTCCTTCAGTCGAATTAGGATTTAAAATGTAATCTTTGAGCCGACCGAGGTTAACCAAAATAAATTTTTGGTTGAATATTAGCAATAGAATTCTGAAGCATCTTTGATCATGTTATTCTCGTCAAGTATTTATCAATGGTTTTTATTCAAGATTTTACTCGTTTTACAATCTCTTTGGACACAAGTTCGTCCGCATGTTTTGAGACTTTGTTAGCAGGAACCCAGGACAAAATTAGACATTGTAGGACAAAGCCACCTCAGGAACTTGGTCAAGACTTTATTAAGATGTCAGTAGCGCTCTAGACATCGTCCACGAGCTGAGAAATTGTATCGAACCATAATTTGATATACCGACTCAACGCTCTGTGAGCAGGACAGCGCGCTTTGAGCGAAATTTGATATTTCTTATGAATTACTCCAGCAATTTGGCTAACATTTTACCCGGATCTTGGCCAGGACCCGAACTGTCGATACAGTGCACAAAATTCATCGATTTGGCGTCGGAATCTCAAACCTGACGGCCTTGAAGGGGCCTGCCCCCACCAAAATATGAAAATTGAAATATCTTAAGATTCTATCCAGGAATTTTGCTAAAAGGTTGCCATTTCGTCGTAGTAATGTCGGTTACCGAATGCAGCTTTAAGACTTATCGATTCCGTTTCTATAACGTAAAGATTTACTTGAAATTATTATTTTTGTTAAAATTTCTGATTTATTAATTTCAACAGTTTTTGTTTTTCTTCTTTGGAAAAGTGATAAATAGTTCTTTGCTTTTGATATAACACTCAAATGCATCGCCGGCTCAGGGGCTTGAATTTGGAACTACGGTGTGGTCGCTACGCGCAGAATAGCCATACTCGCCATTTCCCCTTCGCTTTGCGAGTTATTAGTATATACGTACGCATTGATGAATGTGTTTTGTGTGTCTGTCCATCCAGGATATATGTAATAACTCAAGAATGAACAGAGCTATTCTCTTAAAATCTTGTGCATTATAATTGCCAACAGTTCTACGAGTGAATTTTTGTTAGGTGTATCGATGGCATCTACAACTTAGGTCAACAGCAACCACCAGTACAACGGGTAATTTCTTTATGATGTCGTTGAGATATTTCAGCTTACAGTCAGCAAAACATTTCCGTTTGTTTTGTGTTTACCGTCAAACGTCAAAAGCAATATCTGTAACGACACGATCATTTTCCAAAACTTCTCAACTGTAGTAACATTGTGCGTTTCGCAACTATGAGAACACGAAAACAATTTTAGACCATAATTTAATTTGCTTCTACGGATTATAGACAATAATTGTTTGTAATTGTATTTCCAAGGGACGAAATTTGACTGTAAAAGTGAGGCATGTCTTGTTGCAATATCTATTGACGTTATATTCGTTTTTATATGAAATTATTATATACAGAATCGGACAGATATTTTTAAAAATTGGTAGCGTTTTGGTCCACTGGAAATCTAATCGATACTTAAGTATTGAAAATTTGGTATAGGCAATTTTGTATCACAGCGAAATTGCGATAGGTTTGGAAGACTTGATTAAAATTTAATTATGACCCTATATTTATACTCAGTTCAGTTAGTTTTGCAGTCGAGTTATAATTGGACACCGGTAATGCTATTATTGTGAATCTTGTTGCTATTTTTAACTCTTATCAATTATTAGATTACAAATGGTGGCCAATATTTACAGCAGAATAATATTGTGGGCAAAGTCGAACGGTGATCTATTTCCAGCAAAAATGTCGAACTGTCTTTTGAAGTCACTGCGGATTATATTGCAGTGCTTCAAACAAGATGTGAAACGGAGGATTAATAAAAGCTGATTTTGTTGCAACAACAGTAAACTATTTGCGGTATTTTCATTTTGGTAGCCGTAGCAGACTATTCAGTCTTTACGACCAAACCTTTGCGATGTATATATACACAGTAGTCTATATATTCATCATTAGATAATCGGAAATTACCAAAGCCAACCTGGTCGGATATCAAATCTGATCAGATAAAAGATATACCTAGTAACAGCTTATGAACACTGTTTCACTAACGACATGAATGTTAGCGATATATTCTGATATGTACTGATATATATTGTGACATATAATGATTTAGTGATATAATGTTTACTGAATCAGTATTTAGTGATATAGTCAGTACCGGAGTTATCCAACCACATTTTTGTAATATAACAATTGTACTTATTAATGAACAAACGTGTTCGATAAACGCTGCAAAGATATGAACACTCTAGGATCCTCGCGTATCACGTCGTCTACAGAAATTACTACAGTAATAAATTGCCCAATATTTATTTAATATACCAGGTCAGAGCTAATCGTACGTCATGAAACAAATCATTTCTAATTTTGGTATAAAAATTACCGCCGTCTGTTTCACATGCGAAGTAGAGATTGTTCTGATAAATAATTTGTCCATTTCTCTTCGGTACTATCCACCGACATGTAGTTCAATTCCATCAGTAGCGAAACATTTTTAACAAAAACGCAGTTTAAACTCGTTTAAAGTGGTCAAATGCTTCTCTATCAACGTTTTAGTCATGTGTCATGTATCTGAGTGCTATTTCAGAAACGAAAAACATAAAATAGGTATAGTAGTGTTATACGTGAATGGACAGGTGAGGCGGTAGTTGGGTTTTGCTACTATAGCCAGTGATTTTATAATTGTATAGAAAATATAATATTGTTGCTAATGAAAAGTCTATTTTTCGGTTTCAAAACAATTTTTGCGATACAGCTAAACCGGGACATACATTCGAGTCGTAACTAGATGATATACTAGGACCTTTGCGTTTAGCCCCATTGCATTGCATAATTTGCTACCCGGTTTAAACCATGACTAATATTTAGTTCAAACCAAAAGGATAAGTAATAAACTCAAATGATGGATGTCAATTTATTCATAGCTGAACTTTGAGCAAATAGGAGTATTCTGTGCTAAGTTACAGATGATAGTAGTGATATTTGGGTGCTTTGATCCGGAAACTATATAGCCCCGTATTTTATAGTTATACATACGTAGTGGAATGAACACAGCAGTATCAGCTCATCAAAAAATTGACCCACATGGTAAAACCATTACTTTCAATAAAACCAACAATTCCAAAACCATATATTATGACAACTAAATATACGTAAATCTTGGTCGACAATATTGCACTTAGTTTGGACAAGGTTAGAAAATATCGACTATATATAATATGTAGCTTATAGGTACACCCACTGTCAAATTTTAAACTAAAAATCTAATGTCATCCTAAACCTATAACAATAGCAATACTTGCGCGATTTTGACACAAAATTGTTAGTTTTTGTTTCCTTATTCAGTTGCTAAAAAGTATATCGGATAGATTTCAGGCCTGCAGTTGCAACAATACAAGCCTTTTGTGCCGTGAAAAATAACGTCAGTTTACCGGTTACCATGATATAGATGGAAAGAACAATATTCGTCGTTATTTTGGTTTTTAATGTAGACTTCGTTATATTCCAGCTCTTGGAAATAGATATATACAGAGCAATGCTTCTACCACTATTTGCCGATGATTAACTGCAATCGATAATAGTAAAATTGCATATACCTGCCTGTCCGTTTCCGAGCCATAGCCGTTGTTGAAACAAAATTTTGGTTTAACGCGGTAACATAGCTGCAGGATTATCGGTACCTAGCAACTGAATATTCTATCTTTAGCACAAATCTTTGTTTTTATTGGTTTCTAATTTAGCACGTTTTATAATGTGTCAAGTTCGAAGTAGTATCTGTAGCAATATGTTAATGATTCCTAGGTGACGGTTACGTATGCCTACAACTTGGAACTACATTTGGATATTTCTATCTTTGAGTTCAGGAACTAGAGGGGTCATAACTACTTTTTCCAATCTAATGTTTGATATTCCCGTTGGGTAAATTCAACGGTAATTATTTAACCCTTATATGAAATTTCAAATAGCATAAAATGAATTGCAGCATATATATCAAAATACAAAGTGCCAAAAGCAAAGCAACGAATATAATATTCAACCAACATGGTCGAAATGACTTTTGCTACCGACAAATCCGTGTTCGTTCACAATATTGTGCTAATTGTCGCTGCTAGATGATTATTAAGTAAATAGTTTTGTTTATAAATTATACGATAAAGTATATTTGGCTCAATTAGATATGCATTTGGGTTATTCGAACGTACCCACCGCTTGCTTAATTAACTCAAGTCTTGTTTTACGAACAGTGGATAAATGTTTTATAGTTCATAGCAAAGAAATGCGTGTCTTCGTATTATTTTGGTTTCTCTGTTTTCCGATTCCGTGTTTCACTTTCCGAAGCGGCATTTTGTCGGCACTGCAGCATTTACGTTAGAGCATGCTTAGTTCCACTTTAATTTCAGTTATTAAAGTTTCGGATAGAAGCACAAATTTGTTTTCCTTATGTCTGAAATAATCTCAGTAATTATGGTTTAATACTCTGACGAAAAGACCAATATTTGCACTTGCGCTGAACGTTTACAAAAATTCGAAATATGATATTTGCATTTCAACACAAATTAGTAAACTGTAGAGTCTACAAGGTTTGTACTATAAAACTAGTGGCAAATCCCAAGCTGAGGAGCGTAAATTACATGCAGATTGTGCCGTTCTCGTTATGCTATGCCTAAGCTTGATCTTTAGCCATAACTAATCTCCTTGTATGCGCCTTACGTTAAGCCTAAGGCTAAGTTGAGGGTTTTGTCAAACATTCGCCCTAAGTTGTCTTTAAGGATATATAACGTTACGCCCTCAGCTGGCCAGACTAGCTAAGAAATGTAGGGTAAAGTGAAAACAAATATAATAAAGGCAGTGACTAACTACCCATAAGCGTTACTATAAGTGTTCATAACTGCATAAAAGATTTTCAAAAAGAGAAAAGCCAAAATAATTTGCAAGAACCTACTAATAAGTACTAACAGCATTCATTCTAGGGTTATAAGCGAAGATGACTTTAACCCACCATTAAAAGTACCCGCACTGCTGAGTAACTCATATTTAAGTCATTGAATAATAAGTATACCTGATGGCTACTTAGGCCTGTAACAATTTTTTCAAAACGGCATTGAGCTCTATAGAATATCATTGATCTTCGGTTTGCAAAGTAATTTCTCGCCCGAAATTGTCATCGTTAGTAGTAGCTATAACTGAGACAGTGCATAAAGAGAGTATGCCACTCCCAGTACTCTAACCTAAACCCGTCTTTGATGAGACGGACGTTTTCAGCGTTAGGTTATCATAGATGGACCCCCAGTTTTGTTGGGGGACGGTATGTCGGAGCGCCTCCAGAAATGAAAGGGGGTAAGGCAGAAAACGCCGCATGTCATCAAACTCGGATTTATATTAGAGTGCTGGAAAGACATATATCCTTTCCTTATACACTCCGCATAATTGCATTCTTGATTTTCTTCGCTGTTTGATTGCAAAACGTTCTTCGTTCTTTAAAGACTTAGGTTAGTCGCTGGAAATGACTTGTTTCTGCAACAAAATGCAATGTACTTCATTTAGGTTTTAACAATCTGCAGTTTAAATACTATCGACAATAAAATTCCTTTCATTAATACCTGCAAGAACCTAGGTGTTATAATTCGTAGCGATCTTAATCCCTATAATCATTCCAACCCTATTATAGAAAAGACATTATTAACACGTTTCTAAATTTTGATTGAAATTTTGAAAATAAATTGCTATACTGAGTCCTTTATATGACAATACTTATCCTGTGTTTTTGTCTTATTCTCGAATACTTAAGCCAAGGTTGGTCACCGTGTTACATTTCAGATATCCATAGATTAGAAAAATTTTAGGATTACTTCACACGAAGACTAGCTGCGGAAGTAGCTGTTCCAAAATATCATATCCTGACAGATTAGTATGCTTTAAACTGGAGTCCCTGGAACTTCGGCTATCGAAATGGTCTTCTTTTGGCATTCAAGCGTCCCAACAGACAAACTGGCCCATGTCAGGATATACTATTCTATCTGATAATATCAATACGCGCATGCATTCCCTAGAGTTAATTCAACTTGAAGTACGCTTAATTTGAACATTGAGCATCTAACATCGCTGTTAGAACTGTTTGTTAACGTCTGGAATCAACTACCTAAATTTATTGGACCTGAAACCATGGTTGATACACAAAATACTTACCAGTTCCGCGGCGCATTAGATAAGGTATGCTAGAACAACGTTTTCTAATATTACAGAAATTTATAAAAGATACGTTTTGTTTGCTCCTTTTCTGATTTTAATTGCATCAAACAACACGTACAAAATGTGTGCCTGTTGCCACTTTAATTATCTACTTTGTGCATTATAACTTTGTTTAATAAACGCTAGTGTATTGGGGTGTTAGATAATAGTAATTTAAAATTAACTTTGTATTCGCATGGCATGCGTAAAATGAAATGCTGTTGTTTCGTCATGCGCCTCAGCAAACCATTTCAGCGTGGGTAGCCAGGTTTTTGCTCAATTTGTATCAATAATTCCTGACGGAAAGTAGAACCACTTCGCAGACAACATATTGTACTTCAACTTATGCTTTACGCACTAGTGTCCATGTGTCCATGGGGGGGTTACCCATCCTGTCGATACGATTAGACCCCCCACCACCTTAGGAATTCACAAAATGTGGGGAAATTTGGCAAAACTTTTTAAAATAAGCACAAATTGACACTTAACGCTGCTCTTCGGTTACCCGTAATGCTTAATAAACTTATTTGTTGTCGTTGTAATAAACATATTTGTTGTTGTTGTTTAACAAGTTGCCTAGACTTTACCTTAAGGCCGTCGAGACCGACGAAAAAAGGCGAAGCCTCACCAAGTATAGTCGCTGAATCTGATTCATGAAGAGTTCCGCTACAGTATTTATGTCACAGAGATAAATGGCAAAGTGCTATCGACCTAAACCATTGACTCTACTCTAGCATTGACTAAAATCAGTGTATTGGCATGTTAAGTGTTACGATAGCGTACATGGGATTAAAAAGACAAACATATTGTTATTTAATCGCGCGGAATCAAAGGGAATTAAAGACTTGTTTGACAGCTAGAACAAGTTTTCAATATTATAATCCATGGCCGCGCATACTGTAAAATCCCAGAGCAGAATACAGAATTTGGAGGTAAAATTCAATATGTATATCACATCATAACCAGTATGCCAAGGTATAAGTTATCAAATCCACGCTGGTCTCACAAAATTCAATGATCAATAGGGTTATCAGTAGGGTTCTTGAGCGAATTTTGCCATCCATGCTATGTAAACACTGGTTTTAATGAAAAAGAAAACAGCTGTGCAGCGTAATAAAACTGACAATTCCTCGAACACTTCTAAAAGGGCGAATAATTCAGCTGGCCGCACCAATGTTTTGATTCATCATTATGCGCTAAACAGACAACATTTTTTCTCGCCTGTCAATTACGGTGTCGTACTGGTCATATTAGTATTTTTGTTAGCCATTGATTAAGTTGATATGAATTAAGTTACTAATTTAGGCTTTACATGCTTATGCTAATCTTTATATATTTGCATATCCATTTTAGCATACACAAAGGGAATGTTTATGTGCGATCATGACAACTACGTGTATATCTCCAAACATAGTTCTCGATTATGACAACGAGGTGTATATCTCCAAACATAGTTCTCGATCATGACAACGAGATGTATATCTGCAAACATAGTTCTCGATCATGACAACGAGGTGTATATCTCCAAACATAGTACTCGTCTTGTCACGTTTTTTGGTTTGAAAATTTATGCAACTGTCAAATTTTATTAATATTGCTTTGAAATAATGACACATTAAAATCTTCAAGCAATTTTACAAACGAACATTGTATTCCAGGATCACGAAACTGAAAATTATGTATTATTATCGAAATGAATATAATGTTGTTATCCATTTCAGTTTCTTATATTGATCTTAGAACAGAATTATGAGGAGTTGGCAACATATATAATATAAATTCGTCGGTTGTATAACAACTGATACAGCTTATCGTATCATTCGTATAATATACTATAATATGTAATATCATACAAAAACATTGCTCCAAGTTGAAAAGATCAAAGTGGTTATAAAATATCGATTTAAGTGTTGAAATATCAGTTACCATTTTCTTAAAATGTCATTAACCTTTTTGTTAGTCT
>JASANE010025220.1:0-35832 GCA_030248225.1 Trileptium ribeirensis | reverse complement strand
TATCTATCTTGATAATACAAGACCTATCGATTGATACCTAAATCACCCATGTAAAGCTACTTGCTGCATAAGTAGGAGCAGAAACATATTTCTAAAAATCCATTAGAACCGCACAACAATACTGTTTCTTCTCGGGAAGCACCTCGAACCAGTGTTTCGCGGCTTCTATCTGAGACGCCAAAAGGCAATATTTTTGGTAACTAATGGTTCTATAATCGATTGATTTCGTACGTTTACTGCATTCACTTTGTCATTTACAAAATGCTATGTATTGTATATATTTTTACTCAGATATGATTTGAATTAACAGACGAAGAAAATTTAGTTTAAGGTTCAAATCAAGGGCTTCAACTTAATAACTAAATGTAAGCCTGTGATATAACTAGTGGCTTGTCTTATCGCCAATATGGTGAATACTGAGTATTAAATATGTAATTTAGGTAATGTGCACAGCTATATTGAGCTTTAAATTACAAAATGAGCCAAAAAATATCTGCCATGCTGCTGGCGTAGTTGTGTATATGTATCTGATTATTTTGCTTGCAATGTGCAAAATAGGGAATGAATTCCCCAAAAAACTATACCAAAAATATATATTATATAGCTTGAGCGATGAGGAAGATATTACCATTTTCATTTAGTTTGTGCCCCGTGGGGCCAATAACAACCTCATTTTGATCCGACCTTGTAGTGTAAGTAATGACAATATAAGTACACCATTTGCGGCTATACAGGATGAATTGCTCTAAAAATGAGACCAAAAGCAGCTATATAACCGGTTGCGGAGATTTTACCATTTTCGTGTAACTTGGGTTCCATGGGCCCATAGAAAAATTTTTGACAGAAACCCTGCATGCGCAAAAAATGACAATCGTAGTACACATTTGCAGCTACATAGAGAATGTATGCTCTACAAAATGAGTCAAAAATGATCCATATGGCTTGAGCAATTGCGGACATATTACCACTTGCGTGTATTTTGGAGCCCCGTGAAGCGCATGAGCTCATGAGAAAATCCGTTTTCACGCAAATCCTAAATCGTAAATAATGACAATAGCAGCATACAATTTGCAGGTTTGAAGAGAATGAATTCCTCTACAAAATGAGACCAAATACGTACACCTATATAGCTCAACCAAATACACCTATATAGCTCAAGTCGTTGCAGACATATTACCATTTTCATTTTGGGTCCCACGGGCCCATCGAAAACCCTTTTTGATTCAACCCTGCAACGTAAGTAATACTAATAGCAGCAATCTATTTGCGTCTACATGGAGGATGAATTGGTCAACGAACATGAGACCAAAACACTTATATAGCTCGAGCGGCTGCGAAGATATTACCATTTTCGTGTATTTTAGGTCCCATGAACCCACTAAAAACTCCTGTGTGACCTAACCCTGCATCGTAAATAATAAAATAGCAACACACTATTTGCATCTATGTGGCGAATTGCTCTACGGAGTGAGACTAAAACACGCGAAAACTAGTTATCAGAGTCATGAAACAACGGTATTAATCATTGTCCACATCATATACAACTATACAACACGTATCAATGTTCATGATAACTGTGATGCACAGTAGCAATGTTTAACATAACTGTGTACAAATTTTAGCCAAGAACTAATACCACTAAATGAGTAGTTATCCCTAAAGTGTTGTGGTATCAGTTAGCGTAAACTGACCTCTCCATCTTCTGTTAATGCAACCGAATGCATAGCACCAGCAGCAATTTGAGCAATTTTTAAGCCTTCAAAACAGTCGTCAATACGCCGTGGCTTAGTGCAACGGGGCCGGTCATACCCAAGCTGGCCGGCGTCGTTCGACCCGCAGCTTAGAAGTATATCAGCGCTGATTGACGTGCAGTACGCGGTAATATCTAATGGAGCCGGTTTAGCGTTATTCGATTTAAGCAAACGTGATACTGAAATAAAACACACACTGACAGTCTTGCGCAAAGCCATTAATATTGCAGAGCAGACAACTTATTATCGGTAACAAACTCATTAAAGTCTTCGTCATCAAGTTTAGCAACTTTTCGGTCGAACTTTGTGCTTAGTACTGAAACCCAAATGTTCAAACAGATTTTTTAAATCGCAAGCAAATAGTACACTAAACAAATATTTTGTGCAAAAGTTTCACAATATTTTATAGCATCTCAAAATTGAGGGACGGGAAGCCTTAACACTTTTCGGTGCTCTCTGTCAAAAACTGATGCCCGCAGTTTGTGCCCTTGGCAAAATTTTTGGACTCCCCTTGCAAAATTTTTAGCTTCCCCGATAAAACATGATAAAGATAACACATTTGATAAAATTTTTACTAAAATCCTACTGTGACACGAAGTTTATCATTCGCTTTAATTACTACGTAAAAATAATTTAAAACTTTCTTTTAACATGCATGCTCAACAAAGACATTTTTGCAGTATTTGTGGTAATTAATTTATTGACTATATATTTACTGACTATATTATGCCTTCCGTTAAAACACATACTTTTATATTTCGAAGCCCTGAGTTAGTTGGACCGGACGTGTTCTCGTTTCGCGCCCCCTGAAACCCAACCAGCCGCACACACCTGCCGCTCTCGCTATTTGGCAAAATTGTAGGCAAATGTGAAGTCAGATGTTTAATGTTGTTACCTGTATTCAAACTATATATTGAAACATATAACAATGATGCATTGGTATTACTAACTATAGCAAGAATTTTAATTTTCAGTTTTTACTTGAAGCAAATTTACAATTTGCTAACACTAGAGAAGCGACTAAAAGGGAGCAATGTCTCTATACCATCTATCGTACAGACACTATATATTATTTACGAAATAGGATAAACACATATATACCTTTCGGATGCTTTTGGTGGTGCTCCTCATCATTATCACCATTGCTATCAGATGGCCAAACCCTCTGAAATAATATCAACCAGGTTACGAAGAAAATTTTATTAAAATACATTGTATATAGTACTACAGCAAGAACACCCAATGGGCACAGAAAAACAAACCCCTGAAAATTATAACAGCTGACATACCACCAACAAAAATCTAACATATATATAAAAGAAACCGGACTACAGCAATCTAAAGATCGTCAGCACAAGCAGGAATTCAAAGTAAAAATCACAGCTTGTCAGATTGCCGTATAATAAATATTACGAACTGGATCACCTGCTTGTAAACTGCGGATAGAAATCCCCTACGTAAGATTGCCACAGCTACTGTTATAGCTGTTGCCATCCGCTTCTAAGCGACCACACACTACTTGTTATGCGGTTATGGATGAACATTTGTAACAACATTCAATATAAAGACGGCCCCAATATGTCCGAAAGGTATTAACAGACTTCGAAATGGGCGTGCCGCAGGTTGTGACGATCTACCGCCAGAATTTTTAAACTGCTTGACCATTCCGCGGTTACCAAACTCACGTTACTATACGCTAAGGTCTGGCGAATCTAATTAATGCCTTCTGAATAGAAGAACCCATACTTTACCATTTTACAAGAAACGTGACAACTATAGAGGTATTTCGCAGCTCTGCATTGCCTTCAAGCTTCTGAAAAAACTCAATTGCAAACCGGACCAGAACTACTCGCGAAGACACCAGAGAATCGCAATGCCGCTTTCGTCCAGGTCGCATTACAATAGACCAGACCAAATTCACAGTCTTCGCACATTGTTGCAATTACATAAAGGGTATAATCTGCCTGCAGTTGTTGGGTTCATTGACTTTAAGGCTGCCATTCTTATATACCATCCCCTTCACTGACGGATTCTTAGAGAGCTGGTGTCGCTAATACAGATGATGCATGAACCAGCATTCTGCGCTGTAAAAATAGGCATCGCACTAATCGAATCCTTCAGAGTTAGGTCTGGCGTCAGACAAGACTCCATTTCGACGCCCACACTGTTCAACTTCGCCAATGAGTGGGCCATGCCGACCGCCGCAAGATCGAGTTGCCTTTGATGACTCACCAGTAAAATTTGTGGATGCAGCTTATGTCCATGACATCGCTGTGGTGGCAAAAT
The DNA here is from genome assembly GCA_030248225.1 of Trileptium ribeirensis. Taxonomy (NCBI): domain Eukaryota; kingdom Metazoa; phylum Nematoda; class Enoplea; order Enoplida; family Thoracostomopsidae; genus Trileptium; species Trileptium ribeirensis. The sequence continues at coordinate 31,795 of JASANE010025220.1, read as the reverse complement.
CAAATCTGACATGCGAGATGATATGAGAGGAATCAACCAACGAATTCTATAAAAAAGTTGGACTGGTCATTAGCAATCCACCTCTTTTGAATTGAAAGCATGCCGCGCTTTCATAAGGCACTATATCTTCCGCACATCCACGTTGTGGCTAAATGACGCTATCCAAGTAGGTGAAATATGGGAAATATTGCAGGTGCTTACTAGAGTTGCATCCGGGTCCGGGTAATTTAAAAAATTCCGGATGCGGGTATTAATTTGAAAAATTCCGAGTCCGGGTACTGCCAGAAATACCCAGATTGGTTGTATACGATGCCGATTTAATTGGTGAATTTTAATTCAAAACCCTCTGCTTCTAGATCGCTGAATTTATTATCCGGTGACATATTATGTCCAATAATAGTCATGCTCGTCAAAAAGAAGCATCTAATGACTGATTATACTGTGAAATTAAATGGTGTTCACATGCAATGGTTGTTGGAAAATATAATAGTCGCCGAAAATAGCCGCTACTAACTGTAAGGATGCTCCATTCTAGCTGTGAATCTGGTCAAGAAAAATTAATTTTCAAAATTTTATGTTGGCTAGCTGCTCAAACGGTGCTATCTCGCACTAAAGACGCAGGTAGCTTACAACGGTAGCCGTAAATATTAATCTGTGCCACATATAAAGTTAGCTGAATTGTACTTACACGCAAAAGATGACATAATTTTACTATGTTAACCAGAAAACTTTATCAATTATTATTACAGAGGATTCAAGTTAAACGACTTTCACTTGATGTTAAATTATTATAATAGACCAACTACTTTAAAACTAGAGGGAGGACAATGTGTATATACCATTAATTTTATGGGTGCTCTTCGCGCTTACCTTAAAACCAATCCTATCTACTGTATCAGAAAAGTAGAATTAGTGTAAGATGTTGAACTAGTAAAAGAGATATTAAACGTCAACGACATATCTAAACAATACAGAGAGCACGTTTTGGTTACGCGTTGAATTCAAATGTTCAGTAGAGACCACAGTAAAGCGCCAATATCGATAAGGGAATCTGTGAAATGATCGCTATGGACTACGAGCTATTTTGAGTTATACATTAAATGCCATTTTGTTATATATAACATGTATATATGTGATAAAACAATAATATATATATCAGGGAATAACCGGAACCGGAACCAGCAACCGGAACTGTCCATTTAAACCGGATCCGGAACCAGGTCTTCGAAATTTATATATAGTAAAACAGATATTGGAAGAAATGAAGGTATAGTGGATTTAAAATGCATTAAAAATAACTTTTACATTAAACTTAATGTATTGCGATGGTATTATTGCCTTTCTGAAACTTTAAAGAGACTGAGGAATCTAATAAAGTTTATTTATCGATCAAATATGTCGGTTTTTGGACATTCAGAGAAAAAAATGTCTTCCACTATACACCATTGCGTATACTGCGTCAAATCGAATGTGCTTACAAAGCTTGGAGCGTAGAATACACACTTTCGCTCTGTCTCCAGTCGCCTCCCTTTACTACACATACGTTTGTTGCATGTTATTCTGTAGGAAACTTAAAATTATTGGTTTATGATTCTAAGAGAAAATAATAGATAGAAGCTAATTTTCTGATCAGTGGTCAGAGACACTGTTTAGGCTATCGTTGGACAAACAGTGCCCGTCAGTTAGATCATAATGATGATAACTTTATAATCAGAATGCTATAAATGAGACACACTGTGATGCTGCTCGCACAGTTTCAATAAATACAGTTCATTGCCAAGAAAGCAGTTTCTAGCTGCGTTGCAGATAACGTTAGTTTACTTCAATTTGGACTGATTTACCAAGTTTGCAAGCGCACTGGCGGGTGCTTGACGCAATTTATGTTAGCCAAGCATACCCTAAGTACTTCTGCGCAAGCCATACTCTGTTACCGAGTTGGACCGGTTTAATTCAAACGCATCCCAAAGACTTCTGGATGTGTAAAATAGCTGCTACAAGCATCGACATGGCTTTAATTTAACAAACTCCTGCAGGTTATTATGAAAAATTCCTGCTCAAATTATGTGCCCTACTTACGTTTCACACGGCAAATTGGTTAGTTAATCTTTTCTTTTGCTTGGTTGTATTGGAGCTTGATCATTGTATAATATATTACATGTTTGGATTACAGGTTGAAGCAAAAAACGTGGAAAATGTCAAACAACATTTATATATATATATCAGGGAGTAACCGGAATTCCGGTTCCGGCGAAAATCGTGTTCCGGTTGCGGTTCTGGCAAAGGGCAAAAACCATACCGGAACCGGAATTCCGGTTTAAAAATTTTGTAATATATTAGAATATTATTAGAATAATATAAACCAATAATGTTAAGTTTCCTACAGAAGAGAATGCAACAAACGTATGTGTAGTAAAGGGAGGCGACTGGAGACAGAGCGAAAGTGTGTATTCTACGCTACAAGCTTTGTAAGCACATTCAATTTGACGCAGTATACGCAATGGTGTATAGTGGAAGACATTTTTTGCTCTGAATGTCCAAAAACCGACATATTTGATCGATAAATAAACATTATTAGCTTCCTCAGTCTCGTTAAAGTTCCAGAAAGGCAATAATACCATCGCAATACATTAAGTTTAATGTAAAAGTTATTTTTAATGCATTTTAAAACCAATATACCTTCATTTCTTCCATCATCTGTTTTACTATATATAAATCTCGAAGACCAGGTTCCGGTTTAAATGGACGGTTCCGGTTGCTGGTTCCGGTTATTCCCTGATATATATATATATTTATTTATTTATCATTTATTTACGTAGTCCGGGTCCGGCTCCAGGTATTGGTTTTCAAAAATTCCGGGTCCGGTTATTTTATTTTGTAAAAACCGGGTATTAATTTTGAAAAGTCGCAACTCTACTTACTACCAGGTGTAATTGTAGACACTGTGATGTTGCAGCAGGGCATTATTTTAATTTTAGCGTTCTCGCTAAACTTTTGTAGATAAATATAATTCGTACATCAGCTAAACCCATTGCCTAATTCAGATTAAATATGAATATTAAAAATAGAGCATGTAGGCTCTTAAACTACCTTTTTCGGAGCCATTTATAAAATGGGAACGAGTATTGTTGCAATCCGCTTCTGGCAATAAAAATAACTAAATGTAAGTTAATTTTAATCTCAGCAAGTACCTATAAATAGTAATGATCAAAATCACGCATAACGTTTGACAGAGAACTACGGGTTTAAACAAGCCGACCACGGCTGGCTGCCGAACTACGTTATTAAAACTGTACGGTAGTGGTCGAATTGTTCAGGTGTACGAGCCCCGGTTGGCTGCTCGCACAGGGGATCCGTGGCCCCCCGCTGGCTAGCCAAGAATAGTAAGTGGGATCTAACGGCGACTTGAGAGGGCGATCAATTCCTCGCCCCGTACTCGCCCGGTCTACTCAAGAATAGCACTACTTGATCTGCCGACCCCGGCTGGCTGCCTGACTTCACAAGTAGTACTACTATATTCGGAACCCACGTACACTCTCACCTTGGTTTTGCTCATTCGACTCGAGGGCCGAGATTTTCGCCCTGATTGGGCTGAGGGGGAAAATCAGAGAAGGGGCCCACCATCTTTTCAGTATATCCCCCATAGTCTCTGGACCCCCAATCATCTCTTACCCCCAAAAGAGATCCCTTCGAGACCAGGGTTGGCCCTTTTCAGGTATAACCTCCTGATGATACTAAATTATTGTTCTTTTTATTTGGATTTTTTGGGGGTATAGAGGCTTTTTTGGCAAATTTTTTCCTAAAGCTCCGCTTAAGATCGTCAGCCCCCTAATCCCCATGGACCAGTTTTCCTGCTCTTTCCATTGGAAAAGGTTTCAGGACTCTAGCTCTTCAAGGAGGTTCAGGAGAGGGTCCCAATTTCAGGGGTCGGATGTTTTTAGAAATATGGAATTTGGTTTTTTTGACCTTTTTACACATAACTTTTGATTGGATTGACCGATTGGGCCCGAATTTGGATTTCTCTGATCATCAAACTCTAAGACAACACTCGACAGACTGAAAATCAAGAACAGAAACTCACTAAATATAAGCTAGCTAATAACAAAAACAATTCAATATTATACAAATTACAAAAAAATGAAATTTATAAATTTTAGAATTTTAGAAATTTGAAAACTTGGGGGAATGTGTAATAGAGATTTTAATGAAAAAAACAGAAAAATTGGGATTTTAGCTTCGGGAACCCCCTGGTAGCCTACTAAACCCCCGACATCCCCGGTTGTCAGTCCAGCACCTGCCACTCTGGTGCCGTTCTGTGCACCCTTGCCGCACCCAGTTATTATTCTTTCGACACCTTTCACCCCCTTCTCCGATTATGCATCTACCACTGACGCTACCATTTCCGTTTTTATTTCTTTTATTTACCGGTCCCTGTTACCTTCCCGATTTATTTTATTCAATACCATCGCGATTTATTTTTCTTCTTTTTGATCACCATCCCTATTTATATTTCTTCTTTCTTTATCCTCGGTTGTCTTCGGATTTGCGGACTACCCCCTCCCCCCAATTTTGAACCAAAATGCCTGAAACATGATAAACTATGATTAGTACAAGTTAATATAACATATAATTATTAATATAACGACAAAACTTTTTGAGCACTATTTTTATTTGAAATAGTTTTGGGACTACTTCTTTTTGGTCGGGACTAGGCAGTGTTTTTGGTCGAAATACTTATGGCAATATGTTTATTACTATATCGCCTTTGTATGGTAGGGGTAGGGTTCATCGTAGTTGAGATCGTCTCTATCTATCGCAGGTTGAGATTTCATTGTTTAAGATCACTGACATTTCTTTGGGGCGACGGATCTCGACGTCGTTTGGCACTTGTCACCGGTTTCGTAATATCCGGTTCTTTGGTCGTCGTCGTTTAACACCGAATTCTTTCGGTTTCGATTTGGTTGTCGTTCCGTCGTCGGTCTATATATATCATTCCGAATCAATTCTTTATTCGGTCCTGTTGTCATTGTTCTTATCCATTATCCTTCGTCGTTTGTTGATTCCGTTCTGGTTCCCTTCTTACTGATCATTTTACGTTGGCATGAGTTCCGAGATTCTCGGTCCTCTTTTCCATCATTATTTGCCTTCCTGACCAACTAAGATATTGTGAGGACATGACGTCCGGACGGCTCGCTCCCTCCTTCACCTACCGCGTAGTTATAGTTGTTCGCTTGTCAGGAACCTGCCCTGTCGACTTTGTGCGTCCAGGTACTGTTCTTTTGCCGTATGAATTCCTTGCAGGATTAGTGCTCTTTTATTTCCGATGAATCTACGAATTCTTCTTTTTGCTTGTTTGAATTCGTCTTCTGTGATCACTTTTGCATTGTGGGTTCTTCCTTTGATATATCCGAACGCTATTCCGTTACTGGCCCACATTTAACTTTCAATTTCGCGATCAATCCCAATATCTTCATACCGTCAACTTTGGATTGGTACTACTCGTGATGTAATATATTCCCTCTGTTTATTCATACGTAATGTCAGCATAGTCCAATGGAATGGCCATCACTTCTGGTAGGTGTTGCACTTGTAGTGTTTTGTTCTTTACATGTTTGTGATCCATTCTTGCATGTTCTTTACGTATTGTCGAATCACTTGACGGTATTCTTCTCCCGTAATTTTTAGTGCTCGACATTTTTTTCGGATCTTGGCTTCTTGATCCCGTAGTACCGTCAACATTTGTATGACTTTTCTTTCCTCTTCTATGTTTTATTGTGTGAGGATTTCGCTCCATCTATCTTGTACTTCGTTCACAGTCTTCTCCATCACAACTTCCGGTATAATTTCGACTTGTGGAATATTGATCTGTGTTTCGAAGTGGCACAGTTCACTCCATAGTTGATCCCCTTGTAGCGGTAGTTCTTCAATAAGTATTTCTTTCCATTGAAATACTTTCTCGCCTGGGTTTTTCTCAGGTATGTCGTGTGGTACTTGTGGAGAGTCTGTGTCGACCGCTATATCTTGACACTCCATTCTTTGAGTGATTGGCTCTTTTTCCACTTGTTCGGCTCGATTTTGTCCCGACGTTGTTTGCAGTTCTTTAATCGTTTCCTGCAATTCTTTACTTTGTTCTTCTTTCGTAGCTATCTGCGTCTACATTTCCACTATTTCTTCTCGCGCCGATGTCACTTTCTCACGAGCGTCTTGTAGTTGTCTTTGAATGTTATTCTTTGCTCATTCTTTGGCTTCTTCTTGTTGTCGTGACAAAGTAAGTAATTCTTCGGCGTTTGTAATTCGACCGTCTTCACCTGGAGAGCTTGTTCTTTTCCTTTTATTTCATGATCCAATTTCGCGATATGATATTGATTCTGATCAAACGCTTTAGACCATTCCCTGTTCGTTTCGTCTTTTCTTGGATCTCTTTTTGTAGTTCTTGTATTCGTACCAGCGAGTATTCTGTAAGTTGGTGGAGTTGAATTGTCTGTTTTTCGGGATCCATTGCTTCCATTTGTTTTTGTTGCAATTGTACAATTTCTTTATCCTTCATTATCAATTGTTGTTTCCGCACATTCCACTGTTCTTTGAACATTCTGGCTTTTTTAGTATGGGCTTCTTGCGCCTTCGTTCGCTTTTCGTGTTCAGTGTTGTATTTTTCTGCCCATATTCTTTCGTTTGTTTCAATCATTCTGTTTGTTTCATCAATCTTTTCTTGAATTACGCTTTGAATCATCCAGATTTCCGCAAACACGATATCTTTTCGTACGAATGATTCTTTTTCGTACATAGCCATCTTTCTTTCGGGATCTATCAATGCTTCCGCCGCTTTCTCATCGATTGTTATCAATTCGGCGCTTTGTATTACTTGCCCTAATTCAATCGATGTTATGCTTGCTTGGCTGCCATGACGTCGTTTTTCTGATCCCGATACGTTTCCTGTACTCACTCCTTCTATTAACATAGATATTGATGTCGAAAATCCGCGTGTACTACCCGTTAAGCGTTCACTTGAAGTCCATTTTCGTGGCGTACTAATTGGTGGTATTATTGTCGGTTCCGGTACTTTGAACGTTGGCATTGGTGTTTGTTTCACCGCTTTCCGTTCAGCTTTAGTGACCGGTACTGTTTTTACCGAACTTTTGGTGTCGCTTTCGTGCCTGCTCTGTTTTTGTATTGGTTTCGATCCTTCTTTGATTCGAGGATCGTTGCCTCTTGTAACTAGTTCTTTTAAGCTTCCCACCTGTTATATTGGTCTTGGTTTCCACTGGTTGTTGTTGTGGAACTTTTTCGTATCGCCTTGGGATTACTCCTTTGCTCCAGTCTATCGATTCCTTTACAGGTGGCATTTGCTGACGTTGTCGTTCTTCTTGCTCCTCCCGCATTTGTTTTCGAATTGCTCGTTCCAGTATTCGCCATATCATCCGATCAGTTCATTCTCGTCGGCGGTATGTCCATCCTTTTTTTAAGTCTTTATCCTTTCGTTATTTGTAGTCTTTTTGAACTTGCTTTCGTTCTTTCTTGTTGTGGGTCTGATGTTCCCATCTGCGTCCACAAAATTTTGTTCCGAGCAACTCATAACACCATGGTAGAATTCTACTTTCTGTTCTAAACTCATTCGCTTGACGATTTCTACGTCAAACCCATACTTTACTGCTTTTTCGTCACATCTTTGTGTGAGATTCTTTGTTTCACGTAACCATGGCGCTCTTCTATCACTTGGTGCCGAAGAGTCTTTTCCTTCCTTCTTGATATTGTCGTCTTCCATACCATGTCGGTCTATAATTTTCGTATCGTTTCCATGCTGACTGATTATATTTCGGTCGTTGTTCCGATCTTCTATTCGTACTCGATGAATCTCCCGATCTTGGTCGGCTCCATTGGTGTCTTTGTTTCGAAGACTTCTCTTCTCGACGCTCAGATGATATTTGCGTCTAGCTTCGGCAGACTCTCGTCGTGAAGACCTCGATCGACTTTCATCTGCTTTTTGTGGTAGTTTCGGAGTCTCGGATGTTTGTCTCTTATTTGATTCCTCTTCCTTCTTTTGTTGTTCTAATTCCATTAGCCGTTGGACAGTTTCGTAATGTGTCACTATTGGTTTTCTTTGTTGTTGTTCTTTCACTTTCCGTATCCATTCTGTTAATGGTTCGTTATCTTCTTCCTCGTAATCGATATTTTTCTCTGGAGGTTCGATTTCTTCCGGTGGTATTGGATCAACTTCCATAGGTTCTTTGATTGACGTTGGTTTCGGCATCGTTTCACTTTGTGTCGTTGCGGCTTTCTGCATTTGTGCTTGTTGGTGAACTGACCCCGGACGGATGCCAAGCTCACCAGTTTGTACCTCCTGCATATCCCCGCTTTTTGGAACTTCCATCATAGGATCCTCTTGTTGTTGTTTTGGGCTTCGTGCTTCCAGAGTGTCCCAAAAATCGTTTTTTTCTTTAGTTTCTTTTTGACGTTCTTCCTCAGTTTTCTGACTCCGTATTTCTTTCGGGGCATACGTTTGTGATATGCTCTGATCCGTGTTGCTATTTGTTCTTGGCTTTTCTCTCATCCCACTTCTTTTCGTATTGCATCGAGTTCTCGTTCGATCTTGTTCCGAGAATCCATCACGGTTTATTCAGATATCGCCAATTTGTGTTGCGATTACTACTCTTTGTTTCATGAGCTCGTTTAGTTTTTCCTGATTCGTTTTGGTCCACGGTATTTCGTTGGCGTATCTTGCAAAAACGTCAGCGTCTTCCCGATAATTGACTTCTTCTTTTATATGACTAAAGCGTTCTTGTTCTTCCATTTCTTTTTCGTTAGTTTGCCACAGTTTGAAATTATTGATTTCGAACCTTTTCTGTTTAACTTGGCGGTCTGGTCGCAATTCGTAGAAACTGCTGGCAAATTGTCGTTCTTCGCTAAGATTCGGTTTTATCTTCTTATCGAATTCTCCTTGAATCTTTGTAAATGCCGCAATTTTCTTCAGTTCCTCTTCCATCGATTGCCGTCTCGCTTCGATTCGCACTCTTGGTGTCCTATGCCATGGATATTTCTTTACGATCTTCTCGATGAAGCTCCATGGTTCTTTGGTTTCTATTTTATTGATCGCTGTTTCATTCCTTCGACACGCCATCGCGAGTAACGCTGGAAATAGCAAGGTTGCGTCACGGTGTGTTACACTACTTGTGTAATCGTCCACAAGCTTTCTTTCCATAGTCCTCCTTGGTATCTGGATCGCGTCGCGGCGAATAACTTTTTGTTACCTTGAATCTTCTCGCAATATTCCGCTAAGGCGCCTTTTCTTTTAAGAACATAGTGTTCCACAAGTTCTTGCGTCGCCAGCAGTTTTTGTAATTCGTCCATATCGATAGTTGTCAATGTTGCAGGATATGGTTGATCTTTATACGACGCGTCGGTTTTTCGTATTCCACAATATGACGTTTCCGCCTTCTGGCTTTATTTCTTTATAAAGCACCTATGGTATTCGTCCTTTGAACTGTGAAATGTCGATGATTCCCAGTTCGTCATCATTTGTCTGTATTATAACGTATCGAACGTGTTTCCCAGCCGTTAAACTTATCTTATTGTTCCAGAATTCACCATCAATCCATACTAAGCAGTCTGAATGAATACCAGGTTCTTCACAAAATTCCGCAATTCTTTCCGATGTGAATGCCTTGAGTTTGTATGCTGGGATTTTTGCCACCACCGTTGCGATTTACAAGATATTCGTACGTGCCAATTGAATGATTTCGCAAATTGATTTGCGCTTTCTTCGGTTTCTATTATGATTGCCACTTGTCCCGTTCTGATATCGAATCCGAACACCGCTTGGTAGTTAATCCACCGTTGCCACCACTGTGTAACGTGGAATGATGTTCTTCTATCGTTCAGGCCTGGCGTGAAGTTCATCTGGCTCGGGTTATGGTTGAATGGATACCGTCGTTGAACAACCATTTTTTAGGTCGTCGTTCACTTTTCACGCGTTGGTTCGTTCGTCGAATCTCCGATTATTGACTGTTGTTTCTTCTATCGTTCTTTTATGACTGATTGATCCGTTCGTCAATCGTAATTCCGACCGTTCTTTTGGTCGTTCGAGTTGAAATTCGTTTTGACCCGTGCCGTTGACCCGTTTTGTTTCGTTCGTCCCGGCACAGCTTTCGCCGTCTCCAGCACCGCAATTATTATTACCCGTAATTCACACACTTGTATTTGTAAATTTGCTATAATTAATAAAAATACAATATGGTTACTATAATCAAGTATTTTTGAGATCATACAAAATTTTAAACTAATTAAGCTATACGATTATTCTCTATCTTGCTTTTGCTCCATAGGCATGGTCATGAGCTATACCTTGTACAATGCGTTCTTGCGTAGTATAAATTTTATGCACCGGGAGCAGTACCATAATTCTTCTTGCGGATCATCTTCTAGGCCTACCCATGCTTGATGGAACCATAGAAACACCTATCGCGGTGTACCCATTTTATGATTAGTCCTGTTTCATTATCTTCTTTCCATAAACCTTTGTACTTTCAGCAATAGTAGTCTTCAGGTGCTAAGCGTTGACGTGATTCTTTTTGAACACACCGTAATTTGGCTTCATACCCCGCGTAGTCTCCGGGTGGCCTCCAAAATGTTTGAATTGCATGCAGTTATACCATTTTGGGCGTTGGGTTGCACTACCAACTTTTACTAGTAAAATATTCGGAAATTTAACTTCTACTACCCGAAAAAGGCTATCGAATTCTGGGTGGTACACACTACTATAGGTTACAAGACTTGTTCGGATTTTTCATTAATACTAGGTCTCCATTGTTGAAACTTCTTTTCTTCGCTCTTCTATCAAAATACTGTTTGTATTACGTTTGCGGTAAAAACCGTTTTCGAACTTGCTCCCATGCTGTTGTTAGTTTATCAATTAGTTGAGGTGCGTATCGTTCGTCGGTGGTTGCTGTTAAGTATCCGTGGATTGGGTTTTCTCCCGGTAGATCTGGGTCGCGGCCGTGTAGAATGTAGAATGGTTCCAAGAATTCGTTCCACTTGTCGGGGACTAATTCTGTTGTTGGTTTTAGCATCGCTGATTTGCTTGGTTCCATCTTTCGACGAGCTCATTCGCTCATTGATGATGGTAAGGTGCTGAATACACCTTCTTTGTTCCGATTTGTGTCAATTCTTTCGTAAAATTCTCGGCGGTAAAGCAGGGTCTTGGTATAGCGAGGGACTCCATGTCAGCACACGATTCTTTCTATAATAAGTTTGGTAATCGTGTTAGCAGTTTAGTCTGGTACTGCGAACGCTTCAGGCCATTTCGTAAAGTAATCCATAGTAATCCATGAAGCAGATAATGTATTTGTTACCGGATTGGGTTGGTGGTTCCGTTAGAAATTAGGTTAGACTACGTTAAAATTTTAAGAAATAAAATTTTAAATAAAACTTTTATGACGAGTTTTAAGGGGCGTTAAATAGGTGAACAAGTAAAAACCCCAAGTTTAAGGGTTTTGGGTTCCAGTAGCCTATGGAATCCCAATAACATCAAAATTTGCGTGAACCTATATATAATTCGTTGTTCAAACTCGTTGCTAGCTATGTATTTTTCATTATATAAAATATATATATTAAAAGTTCTATTTATCCAAATTTCCATTATATACTTATATATTCCAAAATCAAAATTTCATGCTTAAAAATTGCTTAGACTTGTTTTTCCTTTTCAATATCCTATTTTCTAAAACATATTACATATTCACCCTTCTTTTCTCACTAAAACCTAAGTTACACCAAATTCACTTTTTCAAATTTCCACTTTTTTAACCAAAATTCAAGCTACCATATCTCCTCCAAAACATAACCAATATCCTTTTTATTTAACCCTATATATTGATATATTTAACCTACCTCTTTCTCATCTTTCTACTTTTTATAAATTTTACATTTTATTAAAATTCTCAACTTTCCCTATGTTTCACATTTTCAAACACCTCCCATTTACCCAAAACCTTATTCCTACTTACCAAATTTTTAATTCCAACTCCCCTATCAACCCCTTTCATCATATTTAAATTTCATCCTTAAATTCTTCTTATTTTTTTAAACCAACCTTATCCCTAACTCCATTTCTTCAAAATTTTCCATTTTCAAATTCGAACTAAATCTCTTTCTAAATTATACATTTATAATAAATATACTTCTCTACACATAATTATTGTTGATATATACTACTCATACGGTACGGGGTACCATATTCGCCTATTGCCGTTGCATCTTATTATTAAATACTAACTCGTGGTGATGTATATTATTACTAATGATGGATGTAGTGAAATATTTACCAAAGGCTGAGCTGGCTAGTTTTCGACGTGTCATTATTAGTTTTAATATGTTGACTTTTACTTAATGACTTGCGTGTTTGCAATAGTTGTCTTGTTTTTAGGGCTTCGATTTTAAGGTGTAAAGAGATAAAGAGTTACGTATTAAAAATGAGGAGTTTGCTACTTTTTTGGTTGTTATAATGGTGTTCGAACAACATTCAGGGTTCAGTTTTTTCCTTGTTCTTTTTCAATATGTGCAACAAAATTCTGTTACGCCGTTTGATGAAGTCATTAGCATAGACGTATGCTCAGAATTAATTAATTTTATAGAATTTTTGCGACTTTCCTGTTCTTTAGCTAGTCGAGGTACGTTAGGTTGTAGGTTCTAGCGAGTTTTTTTCGAATTGGTTTAAAATCTACTAACTATACGTATTTAAAATTATCACCAATATGCTGTACGCTCAACCGAGTCTGTGCTGGTCATTGGCCAGGTATTGTTAATATTATTCGACGTCTACATACGTGATAATTAACTGTCATATATAATTTCTAGTACTGATTTAAAGTGAACGTGTGGCACTACGGGTTATTTGGATACTAATAAACCGATCAGAAGAAGATGTCCCGTATTTCACGCTGTGTATAGTTCCGTCATTCTATGTAAGAATAATTAAACTATGTAGATTGCTTAGCGTTCACTCGGGATAGTCCCGCATCAGAGTCACCGTCTTTTGGATACGAATTCCATTTGGTATATGATATAAAAAGTCCGGTTAGTGAGTTTGAATATGTGTGTCGTCGTATAGAGTCAGGCTGAAATAGCTGCGGTAATTAGTGCAAAATCTAAAAGCGGAACAAGACTATTTTACCTAATACTTCTGGAGTACGTCAAGGCTATTTCGTCCAAAACTATTTTTATTCCAGTCCAAGGCTATTTTCTAAAGTCGATTTTTGACCAGAAACCTTCTGTAACTCAATTAAAAAATTAAAATTGGCATCATTAAATTTAGTCGCGTATATGGCTTTTCTTTTTACAAAAGCAGCTATGCTCGCGCAACGATCACAATGAAACATATAGGATAATTTTTACAGTAATTTGTCATTGTACCTTTTGGTTTTAACTTTGTAAAAAAAGGCGAAAATTTTTTAAAATATTACATATATGCTCATGATTCAATGCGTATCATTTCCTATAAAAAAATTTGTGTTGCTAAAAACCTATATTTTAACAACAGCTTCGTCCAGACAATTTTGTTGACAGAAATGCAATTCGGCGGTTATATTAGTTTGTTTATTTTGTTAACACTAAAAGCAAAATATATATGTATGCACTTGGAAACTACTATACTTCTCTCAGTTGTATTGATATTTTGAAAGGGAAAATATGGCAGAAAAATTGCACAAATAATTTTTAAGCTGGTATTGATTCATGTTTGCCAAGCGCGAACCGTTTAGTGCATGGTCCGAAGTACTAACGCCTGTAGATTGGCAGATCCGGGGGTGCAGAAGGTCGTATCAGCACCTACAGACTATAGGTTATTAACATGCGTCAAGTGAGAAATGTTGATGGGCTTTTAATCAGAAACTTTCTTCCGGCACGGCAAAACTTTATCACACTTTTACATAATTTGTCTTAATCATTTTTTAATTTAACTAAATTTTTTCTAGCGACTTCGGCGCTGGAGAGAGGGTAATGTGGTGTTCGCGGTCCCGTTTTATGCTTTTCAGTTGGGTTTGCGTTGATGTGGCTGTGTATAGCCTAATATTGAGGGGAGGTCGTACAGGGCTGATGTCCCGTAAGCCGAATACCGCACTTTTATTGCCTGTTTGCAATTTGCTCGAGTTGCTTCGCCCACACCGCATGGCCATCGATCTGGCACTGTCTGCAGTTTTGGTTTGCTTTCTTTACACCGTTTTCAACTGTTGATATGCATTAAATTGCGGTATGGAAACTGATTCCTGCACGGAGAGGTCTTAGGTTCATGATATCTTTTGCTCTTAATGTGGATAAGGGCTTTATTCAACGTGTGTTTCCGTATTTTATAGCCCTGTGACGGCACTCTAGTATACTGGAATGGAAATGAGTCAACATAAAAATTAAGTTAGTGGTATTTTTATTGCCTAAAATTTTTAAGACTTGTTGATGCAGCACACAGTCTGCAAATGACAATTTTGTGGGTTAAACAGAATAAATAGGGCATTGAAGGGCACTTATTTTAAATTTTGACAAAAACGATTTTTTTAAATTTTTGCTCTAGTCTAAAATTTCTGTACTCTTCCATACCAAACTCCATGTTATGCCTTGTTTAATATCAATCATGCTTTTACATGGTGTTTGGCATATCGAATAGGTATCTCAGCTCTCTCTTACTGTATACACAAGCCTTACGGCATGTATTTACGGATAGTAGTTCGCCACACTGGGCATGGCTCGCCTACGTGGTTAAATTTTGTAAGTATTTAGAAACTAATTAGTACCCAATAAGCTATATAATTTGCTCATAAGTGCTAATTTTGCATGAGGGGTTGTTTCCAGTGTCTCAGGTGGAGAAATGTTATTGCTACATCTATTTAGGTTGTATGTTCTCTTATTGCGTACAGACAGATACCTATTCAAAAGTGCGAACTGGGGCGCCGCAACGTTTACTGAAAGGATGTTCCGGGGGGGGTGCGCAGGGAAAAAACTATTATTGCAAAATTGTTGCCCACAATCCTCTTACCACTTTTCGGAATAACCAGGCCTTACAGTTCAGAGCAGATTGCCGAGACAACACTGATATCGTGACAATAATTTCGAATGCCATGCCATTATATGTGTTCATAATAAATATGTATATTAAAAGTTATTTTGGAAACAGTGCAAAGTATAACGTCACTATATGGGATATTACAATTGCGGTAATGGCGGACTATGCTTGTGTATATTAATATTTGTCCCTACCGAAACTATGTAATGTTTGTCACAGATATGCAGCCTTTACACTTTCGTGACATTGCCTACTGTCACGGTTGACTATGTACAGTCATGTGACACGGTGCACATCCATATTATCTTGAATGCGATGTTACACATAATTCATGTAACTAATAGTTTATAACGCGATAATGACGAATCAGAAAATTTTGAGCATGTGCTTGTTTGATATTTTTGACAGGGTATAAGCTGAAAACACTGAATTAGATGTTAATACAGCAAAATATAGTATTGGCTGAAATTTAAGACAGCGAACAACATCATACCGCTTATGCAAACCGACCACTAAATAAATCTGCATAAAAATATGGTACCACAAAAAGACACCTTAAAAAAGTTGGGAGAGCAATCAAGCCTCACCAGTACAATTGAAAAGCCTTGGTTTATAAAGCAACTTAGCAAACAAACACCAGTACTTCTTTCATAAATTTTCTAAGGCGTTTTTTGTTTTCCAGCGACAGCAACCTGAAAATCTTCATCCCGAATATGACAGAGCTTAAACAAGCTATGAGTAAAGAAAAACTATTATTAATATTGGCTCTCGGCTTTGTAGAACATTATATTGATAAAACACTATCTAATGCTTAGAAGAACGAGGCCGCAAAATTTAAGTAAATTTATACCCTGAGATGAAAACGATGCAATTATGAGAATGGAAAATTATTGCAGTTGCGAGATTTAACTTTCTGTTTCCACATTGGACGCGCAGTCCATTTTGGGAAATTTAACTGGCAATGAATGAAGCAAATAAGCTAAGATAAATAACGGAGAATGTAAGATTTAAGTTACTATTTCCGGAGTTTGGAGATTCAGTTGCTTCAAGAATTGAAGTAGTACCTCGATTCGCAATCACTTTCATTTGCTGTTCAGATATGGTCAGAAGCTTCTGTTTCCAATTGCTCGAAACTTATTGCTCATAATGGCAGTAAGATTATGTTTGAGATCAGTTATGGCAGTAATATTATGTTTGAGATGTAAGATCAGTTGTACAAACGAATTACCGTCATGTATTTCGAACTATTTGTGGAAATAAACCATACTGGGCCTATGGCAGTACCGCAGTAACATTTTAGGTCCATCACATTCTCACTTAAAGATTTAATTCGGGGTACAAGAGGTGTTAATAGTTTGCTCTTTATAGAAATAAAGCCAGATCTAACAAATGACAAAATTGAAAACCCGCCATGACGCTAAGTTCACGTACAGTAACAAATGAATATCATGGCAGATGACATATATATTTTATATCGAATGACATAGCAGGTGTGCAACTAAAAATGGGCATGTAGTGTCTTGTTCGGATTATAGCAAAGGTTCTGGAGGGTGAAGCCATGTGTTCAATGCTCAGCTTCATTGCAAAATTTACGATATTTTTAGTTTTATAAGATATGAGATATTGAAGCAGAACCCTAGAAGTAGTTTACTTCTCACCGTTTAATGAATTCAATTTTTTACTCGAAGATGGAATGTCATAACACAAATATATTTCCAACTAAAACACTGGGTAAACGCTTTATTTGACGGCATAACCTGCTATAAATTTCATGTTTTTGTATCTGTGAACTAGATTGCGGAAAGTATCACAATATTATAGCTCAGTTGCAGCCATCGAAGAACTGTTTAATTGCTAGCCGCCTGAGATTAAATTTTTCTTCCAATTTGTGAATTTCATTTAATTTTCAAAGATTGTATTTTTTATCAAAGTTATGCTAAAATAAATACGTCTTAATGTGTTCTTAAATAATTTTCTGACCGTAATTAGTCATAGATTTGCTCGATTACTATACATGATCATTTTATAGAAATTAATCTGGAATTTTAGATATACCTCTCTGATGGATTTGCCTAATTTAGGTATGCAGGATAAATCAGAGCTAAAATGGACATGCTTCTATGTTTCTATTATTTATTTTTGATTTTAGAACACATTATAGAGTTTAACATTCGATTATGCTGTCTTAATGAAGTGGGTAATATAGTTGTGCTTAATACGATTTTGTTACATGCGAGTAGTCTTTTTCAGTGTTCGTATTCTTTGTGATTTTTTCAGAGCGAGAAAAGGTCTCGATGTTTCTACCTTTCAACTGCATTGCTTTCAATATAGCATGCTAATATAAAATTATCAAAACACAGCTTGCGTGTATATACTTATCGCCATAATTTTACAGTTATAGTGCGTGGCGTTTGATCTGAAATGCTTCATATTGACCTTGTACGTAACATTTTCGATCGTAGTCTAATTCTTGTTTTGTTAGAAGCATTTACAATGCGGTAATCCGTTCCGAATTACGATTACCTGGTTACAGCATGACATTTTTTCGTTTCTTGGAGCGCAATGATGGTCGCTTTTTGCAGCATGATTTTAACAGCATTCATCACTATCTGAAAAGTGTTCGTTATTTAACATTAGTGCTGTCACAATCCTACAGCTAATCAGCTCATCGATAACAAAATGCTGAGTTCGCCTCTTTAGTTACGCAATTTTTTTTAACCATCGACTTAAATATAAAATTTTCTATACATGTTAACGACCTTTTAATGTATTGGGCTCGTTCATTCAGTGTTTAGGTCTATTTCGTTCAAGGATCCATCATTTTATGATTTTTATTTGTATATTCGACTTATACGGGAATAACATATGGAATCCGGATAATATTTATCACATTAAGCATCTTGCAACGGTCCAAGAGTCATCAATACGACGTATTTACGCGCTTAAAATTTTTGAAAATTCGAAATGACATCAACGTTTGAAAATATATGGTAGGAATGTTACAGATTGTTTAAAAATACAGGAATAGTAGATATCGAATTATTAATAGATTAGCTGATCTTGATTTCGCGAATTATTTTTTCTAATTTATGACAGGTGCTCCGAGATGATCTAACTCAACAATTTTTTTGTAGAACATTCCAGTTTACATGTAAGAAAATAATTTTTTTTGTAAATCGTACAAATATTCTTGGAATTCTTTACCTAGAGTGTATTCAAGGCACGCGTAAGGTTGTAAGATTTGGCAAGGTTCTTTCTATGGTGGATTTTATGTAACCAGTTTGATCCTTTCTTACTTCACATAACCGTTTTAGTGTATTGTTTTTTGTTTCATGTGAACCGTTGAACCATGAGCAACTATAAATTGCGAGCATGGATCGCAAAATTTCGTTAATTTACAATAGTATACAATATAAAATAATATGTCTCATGGAAATAATTCAAGTGTTAGCTTAAAGGATTTTTCTTCAAACACATTTAATTTCAATAAATGGACACGTTTCCGATTTATTAAAAATCCAAGTAATGCACCTGAAAGTGGTGTCTAACAACTTTTTTTTCGATTTCTTGATGTAGCGATTAAAATTAGTTATGTTCAAAATGTCCGACCAAAAGTGCTTTAAAATAATACCTCCTCTGGTGAGACTCCCACTTTGCGGCCAGCCGAGGCCTCCATTTGTTACTGGGTATAAGAGCGAAAATCAATCTTTTCAAAAATAAAACAATGGTACAAAAATATAATGGCTTGACAAAACAATACTATACAGACATAATATAACGTTCGAAATAAGTCAGAAATGCTTGGCCTAAGTAAAGTTCTGCAAAGATTTTATAGGTACGGAAGGGACTGATGTTTGACGTGGAAAACTTTCGATCCTTAACATTAATTATTTATATAATTTATTAAATTAGTTAATTAGCTAATTCGTTTGTTCCGTTTGGAGTTAGGTTAGTTTACTTCGGCAATTGGTACAGTTTTCCGCTTAGACTACACATTTTATTTTACTCAGAAAAATAGAGTATTACGTTACGTTATATAATTTTGGCTGTGATACGCTATTTTTGGGGCGTACACACTCATAGGGGATAAGCGTCGGATCCACTCCCTGGACGAGAAGCGCCGATCCTCCGCTGGCAGGTGCTTTAACCACTCCCACTGGAAGCGCTGCACCCTTTTCGCCGACCTGCTGATCCATCCCGTGGGGAGGTCGACGGCGGACCTCCAAGCGGAGCCAGGTAACCACCTGGAACCTAGCACCTCCACGTTTTTGTGATTATCTATAATAGATAATTTACTACAATATTTTGCTGCATTAGTTCTTAATACCAAAATAACGCTAGAAAGAATAAAGCCGTTTAGTCTCATGACCTGTATCACGCGCCGCCTGATATTCTGCTTGAACGTTTGACCCGCAATAACTTCAGATTTTTCTAAATATATTTAAGCGTTCAAACTGTATTTTATTGTGCAATGGACGACCGAATATGTCAAAGATGTTAAAGAAATGATTTTTAACTGACTGTGGTATACCTCGTTTCCATATGACCGCACATTGACTGAATTTCAAAATAAATATAAGACCGTCACAATAAACGTGGTTAAACTCAAGCTGAGGAACATGGGGTACACTAAAGTATGGACGGGTCGTACACCTCGTGGGGTAACCTTCCCTACGATTTTGTATGCGTAATATCTACCAAGTAAACAGTTTTGGTAAGTGAATAAGGCTGGAAAAACAATCGAATTGTGTTCGAAGTGCGTATAATTGCTGTTGTTACTGCAACTGTTTAATGGCGGTATTTGGTTTTAGATTTAGATAAAACGTGTACTTTGAGACAGCATACTACAACATCAGTATATCGCAACATTGTCAAACTTTAGGACAAATAGCAAATGCATTAATGTAAACCAAAATTCGCGTCCTTTTCAATATTGTCGTTTATTGCTTTAGAATAGTTGGTTGTGTTTGGCTCAACTTTTTACTTTGCACTGTGAGGTTTGTGCAAAAAGATGCGATACAGATACGGTCTGTTCTTTTGACGTTGAATTCTGAGATTTCGCCGCTATATTAGTGGTGAAAAATATTTCCCTGTGAAAAATAAGGACTAAATGTTACTGACACTGGTATATTAATAAATGTTACTGTTACGATTGGTTACATTGATTTGAAGGAGAAACACTGTGAATGATGTATTTTATCAACTTGTCAGCAATCCGGTGCCCTAGTTCCAAGAATTATTCTTGTTTGTTTATTGCCTAAGCAATAATTAAAATGGTGCTAAACACAACAATCTAGTGTACGATATAGTTTTTGAACCATACATGCTCAAGCTTCTAGGTCTCAAGGGAATATCCGGTGTCGCCGGAGGAGAGCTCGTCTCAGGGTGGGTAGAGGCCCTGGGTGGAGGCGCTGAAAAAGTTGACGACCTCCCTCCGAGGACCTATTTTTGCCGGTTTACCCCATTTTGCCAATTTTCACACTATTTTTAGAAAGTATTGCTAAAATTTTCCGGTCGCCTTCAGCGCCGAGAAGAGGGGGTTTGGGGGTGGGGCAAGTATAACGAGGGAGGTACCCTCACAAGGAAGGGTGGAACAGGGCTTCGGTGGGGGTTCGTGGCCACAGGGGGTAGCCGCCCTGAACCCTTGCTTCGGCATGTATGCTTTGAACTGTTAGGTTACCTAAAGTTTAACACACAGGCAATATTTCATTATTTTTCCTAAACAGGATACAGCACTGCTAAATTGCGAAAAGCTTATCAAAATATGTCCGTTCATTAAACACTAGGCTTAAAATGATAGCAACTAAATTTAAGTAATTGTAGCATCAAAACGTACATTCTCAATCGCCTCTTTTCATGATAGACACATATTAAGGTACATATAATCGTTCATAACATACAATCTGAATGTCCTTAGAGGCGTTAAGCAGTAAAATTCAAACGTTCAACTTCATGTAACGTTTGGGCGGAAAGCAAGAAATTGGATGAAGCTCTATATAATTATTGTGTTACCTATAACATACCGCAAAAAATGGCAAAATAAAAATTCCTACCGTTGGGAATTTGTGTGGTGTTTACGTTATAAAATGCCTCGATGGAGTTTTGTCCCCAAAAGTCTAGGCAACTACACCATCCGGTGTGTATACATGCAATATATAATGAAATAGATGGTGTTTAAAACACCATCAACATAACTATTGTGTCTAAGATTATCGTGTTTTATTGACGGTGTCAAAGACACCATGCAAAATCACGTTATATAACGGGTCGTACATAACAGCATTGTGTAGGTGACACCATATAACTTTTTGAAAAATGTTATAGTGTAGCCTACACCATACTATTACTGACGGCACGGCAACTATGCGCAACATCTTAAAATAGCTTCGTACACACTATGGTGTCGGCGACATAGTGGTACAGCCACTCTGGGGTGACAAAATTTCTATATTCCGGTTGTTTGTAATGTAAACGCAGCATTAGTGCACTAATTCCAGAAATTTATCCAGTTCCTGCATTATTTATTAAGATACACATGATATTAAGGGACAACTACGTATTCCAAGATGTATTAATATATTTTCCCGCAAATGATCCATCGGTAATTTAATGCCCGCGGATTATTCACGTCATTATGCTTAAAATACTGTTTTATCGCAATTATTTATTTCGTTTGTGTTCCACTGCAGTTTTTATAATCTGTGAAAAACGTCACCGGTTACGGAGTGTCCACAAAGTATAAATATCGATGTTCAACCCTCTTATGCATTAATCTCTGTGTTTTTTATATCGTCGCATTGCAAACCATGCTATGAATAATTCATTTTTTAAGATAAATTTGAGTTTCGAGGTACTAGTAGCACAAAATAGGAGAACCCGATTTTTGAAAAAACGGGGTATTTAAGGACAGTGTGAAACAAATAAGAGACAATGGAGTGGAATGAAGGAGCATAAAGCTTCCCCGAATACTACATTAAAATATTAATTATATATATTATTGGGTTGAATTATACACAAAAATGTTAAAGTAACAAAATTTTATGTAATTAAATCAGTTATATTTGGCATGTGTATGGCCTCTCATTTAATGGTTTCTGGTCATGCAGCTTATCTCGTCAAAGCAGGCTACAATGTACTTCTTGCGATACTACGTTTATTTAAACCGGTAAACAAAGCAATTTTTTATGACTATTTAAAATATTAGTGCGACCAAGGTTGGCATATTCCGTTGAAGCTTGAAACTCCTACTCGGAGAACTATATAAATCTCACTGAAGGTGTTCAATGTTACGGCGCTAAACATATCATTTTCGGCCTATCCGAAAAATCGTTTGAAGAACGCTTACTGGTTCTTGGGCTTCAAAATCTTTCTACACGTCGCATCCAATAAGACCTGATTTTTGTTTACAAATTAAGGGGAAAATTTTTGGTTACAGAGCAACAGATCTGTACAACAGTTACTGGGCAACACCTACAGTTTTTTAAACCGTAGATATTCAGATGACCCGATCAAAAATCGAATCACCGTATATTCTAAAAATCATTTGAAGATAAATTTTGTGTCTCATACATGTCACATAGCAAGCTAAAGCTCGATGTTCCTTAAGCCCCACATGTTCTAAAACATCAAAATCCTTTAATATACAGCTCTGCTGCATAACTCCACAGCTTAATGCTAAAAGGGTTACAATCGATAGTACTTTTGCATGGGGCGGTAGTGGAGGGTGGGGGAGGGGTGCGAAGCGTCAAGGGGTGGAGAGTAGGATCCGAAGTCCCGGGGGCGGGGTGGCCCCCTGAGCCCAACCTCGTGTGTACAACATAAAGCCGAAATGTCATAGTAGCATTGGTAAAAACAGTCATTTTTTGCGGAAAACTGAAATAAATTATATTATATATAAATGAAAGTAAGGAATATACCACAAAGGATATGGCTGAATACCTATTGTTTTGTAACCCACACTGGAGTCATTAAGAAAGAATCTGCTAATTATTTTATTGCACCTACTGCGATAATGCGTCATACGAGTAATATATTTATTACTGGCTTTAATCATGTTTTTCGATGCAATAGTTGTTACAGTTATTGTTTATCGAGCTTTTCCGAACGTAAAAAGATTTGTAATTTATAGCGCAAAAATATCCTATCAGCAAATCTTATTTTGAAGCCAAGTGGTATCTGTAACTATAATACTGCAGGCAGAAATCAATCACTGTCTGTGTTTACAGGTAAAATTGATCTTATATACAATTTAATAAACGAAGTCGTTGTCATGGCTGTGGTAGAGCGGTTAGTCGTTACTCGCGCATCATACAGTAGAGACATCGGTGCCCACGCTTGACTTTTTGTTTTGAAATATATTATCAAAACAGCTATTTTTTGCGCTCTGATCAACTTGTTCATAATGAACGTTCATTGACTGCAGTTTAGGTGTTTCTTAAGGCTCTATCGTCGAACTTTTTCGCAGCCCGATTTATACTTACTTTCGGAAACATTTTTAAACAGTAGTCGTTGGGTCGATACATTGTTTGACACTATATTGTTACACACAAATAATAATTGCCATAACAGCGTGAATCGTGTTTTATGGGAGAACTTAAATAGTTTCACCGTATTGGGTGCTGTGACTTATTTCTGCATTGAAAAAAGCTATAATCAATGTATGGCTGCTCAATGCTAAACATGAGTTTTTTAAACACTGTAGCTTGTTTCACCACCATTCCACAGCATGGCGGTGTATAAGATATTTGATTGAACACTGCGATTATCATAGTGAACATTATATCTTATGTACAGTGCTGTAATAATATAAATACGTACACTGCATTAGCTCTGCGTCTGTATTTCGATATAACTTAAGTCGTTCTTGTGTTGATTTTGTTTTGTCTTCTGTTAATCTTATCTGTTTCTAGCATTGTGTTGTCCAATTTCCTTATTGGAGTACTACAAACTCAACTGAACCACAGACTAAAATTACATGCAATGTCATAAACTCGCAAGAATGGAGTTGATTTTTTAGTCTGAAATTCAGCTAATATCATCGCCGATTTTCTACCTAAGAGGTAAACTTTCAGAGAATAAGTATGAATTCTACCGAATAACATAAATACTACGAAAATTTGGGCCTGAGAGGATCGGTTCAACTATTCTCAGTTCATAAATTTTTATATATTTGGTTTTAGCCAAAACAGAGATTACTAATTCGATGAAAGCTTTAGATAGTGGCTTCCGGTATTTCTTGGGGTATATAATTAGCAGGCCTTATGTATATTTCTCATAAACGAGTATTCCTTCGTCGCTGATTTCATTTTATAGAGGAATCACTTTACTAAACGGTGTAAATGTTCATGTGGCAGCAGTGGATGCAATGCTATAAACTGTGATCACAGTGGATTTGCACGGAACTAACGCTTGTTTTCATGATCACTCCACCGTTAGAATAAGTAGATATAATACATATTATGCATACAAGTTTTAAAAAACACATGACGTGCATTATACTTCGGGCACCTACAGTTGACATGGACCATCACGTTGATCAGCTAAGTTTTGAAACTAGCAGTGTTTAAATTTTTATCAAGATTGTCTTATGCTAATATGATTAATTACTGTCATAAAAGAATTGTTCAAACAAAATTATTAACTGGACGACGTGTTACAGTGAACAGAAATACCAGACAAATTTTTATGGCGTGTCACGTTTCAAAGCTGCAGATGACAATAACGCTTGTAGACAGTCACAGCTTGATAACGGGTATGTCATAGGCAAGCTGTTGAGGAATGGATAAGTCTCAATTTTAGTTTGTAAAGTTCGAGCAAACTGCAATGCTCTTAAGTAACAGGTTTACCAATCATTATACAATTTGCTCGTTTCTGTAGAGTATCTAAATGGTCTGACAATGTTTTTCTAGCACTGTCGAGCAGAACTGCAGTATATTCCGTATGTCAGCGAATATAGGATTTGTATTTTCAGCTGAGCATACGTGTCATCAGGTGAAAGCAATAGTACCAGTCGAGGTCATAGGCAAATCCCTTTAACTTAATGTTTTTGATTAAAGTAATGAATGAGTATCACTCCTAGGTGTTTATATTCAAGACTAATTATTTCACGCCCATTCAAGACAATTGTATAGCCGGGAACAGTATTAGTGAATTCCGATTTTGAAAACCTCATAACCATTTCAGGACGGAATACTGCACCCCATAAACCAATAAAGTTGAGGCTATACACAATGCTCGATTCTTTCCACGGTGCCTGGTAAACTACAAATAAAATTCTCGGATATTCATCAGGAGGTTTTTAAATACTAAATATTAAACTGAGTATATGCTAAGACGCTACCCTAAAGCAGGCCTGTTTGAACAATGCAGCGAGTTGATAAAGTTTCACCAACACCCGTATACTGAGCTCTGCTATCAAGATAACCACAAATCCACGCGGAATATGTTCCTCCATTGTCGTAAGATTGACAAGCATGACAAGACGTAGGGTATAGCAATAAATGCATTTGACAAAAAATCAAAAAAGCTGGCAAAGGTGTCCTTTTGCTTGTCAGCAGAAGAAAGTCATCTGTGATAAATCAATGACAATCCATCCACGGCAAAATGATTCGGTAAGAAGCCAACAGACAGTAGTATTTTTGAGTAGATTATTTATAGGCGCACTGTTTAGTCAAAATTTCATGAGTTTCCCGTCGCAAGATGTAAAGTTATATCGGACGATAGCTATTGGTTTTAGATTTTTCGCCTTTTCCTTTATAAAGCGATACGACATGTGCTGGCTTTCATGAAACTGAAATAACTCCTGCCAGAAACGAGAGATTAAAAAGGAATGTCAGCCTGATCTTTCAGTTGATGAACACAATTCTACGGTAATCTGTTCGAGATTCTATCAGGCCCAGTTGACCTAATTGTATTTATATATGGAATTTAGTGCAAAAATAATTATACACAGTACAGTTTACATAATTTCTGGGTGGTTTTGAGCTTAATGTACTAAATTTACTGAAATACGTAATTTCAAAATTTTTAAACGTATGATTTTCACGGTTTTTGAAATTGAGCGTCCAGAGGTGCTTCCGTATAGCATTGAGCTTCTGCGAATTAAATGGTAAAACAAATAAAGAGGCAGCTACATTGGGTGCACTAAATTCTATAAATATACTCAATCTTTGTATTAAAACCACAGCTTTATAAAAAAGATAACCTATAATAGTATTTTGTAGTATCCGTTAATAAGAATTATTAATTTAAGTTTGCAATTTTCGTTTTAAGCCGTGTAATGTTGTAGGTATAATAATTACGCTCTGTTGATGCATTTATATTTTTTGCAGCATAATTTGCAACGTTTCACCAAAATTTGTTAAGACGCCTAACCTGAGACGAGAATACCGTAATGGATGGTACGCTAAAGACTAACTCTGCAATGATACTGCAGATACTAATAGTTCTACTCGATCAGAATCGAAACTATTTGGAGCATGTGGCTGCTGTTTTGCATAAGCTTTCTGTAACAACGTATACAGCGCTATAATATTTTGTAGAACCCTAAAATTTAAGTATATAATATAATAATACAAACAACGCTCTTAATAGTTAAGCTTTGACAATCTGCCTATGTCGGACAGAAAACTGTGATATAAACATACGTGGAGATTTTGATATCTTTGTTTTAACTTTGAGAAGAAAGCTATATTAGACTGCATTATTTTATACGAATTTTTATCTTTTTTCTGTAATTTTGTTTTTTTTGGTTCCACTGCCGATAGATAAGCCATCGGCTAAAATTTCGGCCTGGCTAGGACGGATTTAAACACAATTCTAGCCGGTGATATTTTATATCTTGACTCGACATAAACAATCATTTCTGGTTCGCTGGATGATGGTATAGATTGCAGAAATGTGTTCAAAATACAACAAAATTTCAGGCTCGACGGATATTTGTGATTTGGTTAGATATATCTTCGAAGTCTTGATTCTTCCAGCTGGAACCATATTTATACATTCGCGTCTAGAACTCGTTTTTACGAGTGTAGGAAAAAAGCCCTACTGAAAAATGCCCTACGGGAAAAAACCCTAAGGAAAAAAGCCCTACGGGAGAAAAGCCCTACCAAACCCCCTGCCTTGCCCCCTGTAAAGTTAGCTTGCCCCCCTGTAAGGCCCCTTGCTCCCTTGCAGTCAAAGTCTCGCTACGCCCCTGTCACTAATAATGATTGATTAGTAAGAGCTTGTAAATTACTCGCATTCTTAAAATGATTAACGGATTAATATAATAATTCCATTTAGATGTTTCACTGAGTTCGTCATTTGTCACTTCATACTTTGTACTGCACTAACAGTCAAAAGCATGGAAATAAAATAACAAAGGTGGAGTTAAAATTTGTTACGATGGATATATGTATACGAAGAAATCTGCCAGGGTTACCAAGATAGGAGTTGGGGTTTTACGTCGACCAGGTAAACGTACACATGGATTTTGAACAGGCCGCGATGAACGCTGCAAAGAACATATTCGGAGACCACATTATTTGTAAAGGTTGTTTTTATCACTTGACACAAAGTTCATGGCGAAAAATTCAAAGCCTCGGTCTGAAGGAACTTTATCAAACTGATTACAATTTTAAGCATTTCTGCGGAATGATGGACGGTTTGGCATTTCTCCCGCCCGCAGAAGTTTCGGTAGGTATGAAATATTTGCAGGAAATTGCAACTCCGGAGGCACAGCCGCTTATAGACTATTTCGACAGCAATTATGTATCGGGTACTTTACGGTCAGTTTTTCGGCCCTCACAGCAGGCGACACAAATGAACACAGTTCGAATCCGAAGAATGGCTCCGAAGTATGGTATTGAACAGTGGAATGTTCACGAAGCTACGATAAATGGTGGTCATCGCACAAATAATTTTTGCGACACTGTATACGGTACTAATTAGTAACAATATGAGTATGTTTGTAATGTTTTATAAATTTATGCTTGCATAGCCAATTTGAATTAGGTAGGGCTTCTCTCCTAGACGGCTTTTTTCGGGTAGGGCTTTTTTCCGTAGGGCTTTTCTCCGTGCACCCGTTTTTACATATATAGAATTTGAGGTAAACTTAAGTGATATTAAATGGTCTCGTTACCCGAACAGACAATTGTGGCAGTTGAGATTTCCTGGCCTGAACGCTAATCACAAAGAACGTAACACGATATTCAGATTAAATTCAATCGCTCATGACAAAACGAAATATTTTTATTTCCGTTGCTATTTTTCCAAACCGTTATGACATTACTATGTCATTCCTATACAATTGCAATATACAAAAACAAATCACTTAATAACGCGTTTATATAATATATAAATATCGTTAATGTATGATATCGACGATTCAATAGCATTTAAAAGGATTTGACAAATAATGTTTCAGATAGCAAGCCGACGCCATTGTGGCTCCAAATCCGACAGCACTTCTGAGCGATATCGGCGGAATGCGAGTACCCACCCGGTCAGCCCCGCTATTCAATAAGTTCTCGAGCGAAGCAGAGCGCTGAATGCCGTTGCAAAGATTAGTCTTGCAAAAGCATACATCGCCACTTGTCATGACAACTTTGGTTTTGTTGAAAATGTCGTTAAGCTCTGCCTGTTCTAACGAAGCGCACTTGCTTTCCTTCATCGCTTTGTCGTATTTCGGCGCCGAAAGCCAGCTGTGCTCGATCGATGTCGTGTATCCCAGACATTCTTGGACGTCGTACTGTGCCGCATCTGCCGCACTCACACCTTTAGGCACTATACGATATTTCGCGCAATTGAAGCCCTCACAATATGCGCCGGACGTGCACAGATGACTGTTTTGACAGTAGCATTTGACGCAGTCCTGATGGCCGGGGCATACTCGTGCTGAAATAAGTTTTAATGATTGTTTTGCTCCATTGTTGTCAAGTAAGAAAGTCATATCGATATTATCAACTCATGGTCCTGCTGTAATTTAGGATGAGGTTAAATGTTCAAAATTAGAGCTTGAAACAAAATATTAGGACCAGTAAAATGCCGTAAGGCTGTGACGTTGTTTTCCGCTCTTTCAGTCTATGACTCATACATCGTGCCAAGTAGGGTTTGTTAATAATATGAGTTCATAATGCAGTTCTACTACAGTATTTCAGGCTATAATGTAACAAATATACATAAAACTATTATGCGTTCAAGTACTATGTTGAACGGTGTCATTAAATAGCCCACCAAAAAAGGAGAAAAACCTACGGTGCGAGATCAGGATTAATTTCCGCTGCGTCAGTCGAAGCATGAAATTTTTATCGTAACTTAACTCAAAAGAATAAGAAATACACTGCTGCGAACTGTTATTAAGCACTTTAACCAAAAGCAAACCGTTGTGATAATGGCCGAATGGTTTGACGGTCTGTTAGAGGTAATTGCATCTTGGTTTGATGTCCAGTCTGTCAGTTTTATCAAACATTTACGACAATCAAAGCAAGGTTTCAAATTCACAGGACTGTATATAAAATATTAAAGGCAAAATATTCTATGTAAGAAACAGTCTGGAAATTTAGGATCGGTATAAACTGCCCGTAATACAAACTGCTGCGGTTAATAAAAGCAGACTCAACAATTTTCATTTGCTTTATGCATCAGGCTGTGACATTGCTTTAGATTTTTGTCAAATTCCGTTTAATTCTTGTCTGCACCATTCTTGCAATGATACGTCAGGGAAGGCATGCATAAAATCTCCACTACATGTTCAGGCAAGCCTTATTGAAAAATTCATCGTAAGATTTTAAATGTATAGCTGACAACTCTTCCAATTTTTTGCCAAAGCAGTTGCAGTCAAATCGCTCTTCAAAAACGGCAGGTGACCACACTTGTCGACGCACAGTTTATGATCAGCAATCCAACCGCAATATAATTTGAGTTATCTGAACTATAAATAAAGAAAACCTAGGTCTCTTATCATGAAGCAAAACCCGTATAAAATATTAACGAATGGGGTAAGGCATCACAAGCGGTGCAAGTGGACACAATTGAGATGAATCTGTAGAAGGGAGTGAATAAGCAAATATTTACTAGTCTTTTCATGAACCACTAGCTAAGGCCTGCTATTGTGACACATTTTTTAGAGAATATAACGCTCAATGTTTTTTCCAAAAATTTCACCTAAAGCTTAGATTCTACAGCCGAGTACATTTTACAGTTAACATTATTTAAACTTTAATTACATATTAATACATTAATTCTCAAGAGACAATATGTACCTATCAATATTTATTGCATAGCCTTTATCTCGATAATATATAGTTATAGGCAAGTGCACGCTATCAAAACAAATTTAGCATTACATTCCAGGCATTATACTTTGATGTATGGCTACACATTTTACATTATGTAGAGCCATAAAAGTCACGAACAATTGGTGTTATAGCTAGTTTTCTGAAAAAATTCACTGGTGCTGACAAAAAATGATCCCAAACAATTTGTTTATAAGCACAGATGATGTTTAAATTCGGTGGGATACCGACATCTTATCCACTGATGCTAGAACTGTACACGGTAACAACTTCGGTTTGCAGAATTCAAAGATGCTATTTAAAAATAACAATATTCCAAGTATAAACTTTTAAGAATTATATTTTTTATGCTCTAGGGTATAGTATGTTTGCCAGCAGTCCCTCACCGTATTAATATTTATATAAGTTATTGCCACAGGAATTACCAGTTTAGAACTGATGGTTTGGAAATTCTAGTAATATATAAGGCAGGGTTTTTTTATTTAAACAAATCCGAAAAATATAGTGAAGTGGGTGTAAATACTTTAGTTCGTAAACCAAGCGCCGCGTACTTGTGGTGTTTCAGGTTTTCAAAATATCAACAGATATAGCAAATATGCACATACATATACACTTATGACTGATCTTTGGGTTCTACCACATTACATATAAATGTAAGGTGATAAAGTACAGTCCAGTTCAAAAATAAGCGGAACCCAAAAGCATCAAAATTTCGTTTAATCGAAGTTAATTGAAATTTCATACATCTGAGTTTTATTTAAATTCACCATATCAAAATGGATCGAAATTTTGTTTAATTGAAATTTCTATCCATTACTTTGAATTTATTTCTGGCCGCGATTGTATATAGCTGATGCCCATTCCGAAGAATTTATTGCAAACTATGTAAAACCAAAACAAATTTAGCTAGCGATTATACGGTGCCACGTTTTTGGCTAGAATCTATAATAAAATCGAACGTTACCTGTAGTCGTCGTGGTGGTCGTTGCTAAAATTTAAAATAATTTATTGTGATTTATATGTAAAAAGGCGTAAAAATATTTTGATTCTAAACGTAAAATTGTTGTTAATTTCTGATATGTGTAGCAGAACCGATAAACTTCGTGTGTATATTTCGTAGCTTCAATGTGGCTAGACAACGCGATTAAAAGCAATGCACTGCTACATAAAAATAAGCTTCTTAAATTTCGATTGTGTATATTTGATGATAGTTTGTTGAGAAAAGCATGACCGGCATACCCGATCCGTTTAAAAGCCGAATGCCAGGACGAAATGCTAGTGTATCGCTGCAGTTTCACTGCTACGTCGCTCTTGGTTCTTTGCGGAACACAAATTACTCCTAGGTTTTAAATGTATTATGCAATTTGAAAATAAAACAAACGTTTACACAACCATATCGCATGTCACGCCTTCACACAGGAGATACCGACTTAGGCTAATATTAAGACCAATATGTATAACACAAATAATTATATATGTA